>OZ023331.1:4499051-4709297 GCA_964007535.1 Brachyptera risi
TGCTATTCAGATGGCTTTTGTGACAACCTAGTGACAACACGCAGAATGACGGTCTAGGACCCCCGAGTGTATTTGTTAACTTATAGAGAAGGCGGTAAATCGGAACGGTCAAATGTTGTTTCCAAAGTGCACGTCTTTTTTGGTGAACAGTTCAAGTTACAAGAGAGAGAGATAGCCATAGGAAACTGAGAGAGATAGCTGTCCACTACCGAGTTCCAAAATCGCACACCAAACTTGGGTCGCGCATGTCGAAGAGAAATATTCTCAGCTAGGATACGGGCTCTTTAAAGTTTAAATTCTCTTGATATATGCACTTGCCAAAAACTCTTCGACAAGCGTGAGATGTACATAGCTGTAAGATTGAAATTTACGTTTACCTTTGTAAAAACTCCATTGTAGGGGCTAGTTTTGGGTGATATTGTACCGAGTATATGTAGTACATTGCAAAAGCCAGAAGTATTGCCTCCTCCGCTGTGACGCCATCATCCATAGCATTATTCTCGATGACGGGGTAATACACTCGGCTATCACACGTCAATGAATCGCCCAGTACAGCAATGTGAGGGTAGCTGGGGGCATCTAGCTGGGCTTGTATGCCATCATATGACATAGCATCCTGAAAAAAAAACGTCATGTGAAGATAAGTCTTTTACAGTTTTCCCAAACAATTGTGAGATTGAACTGGAGGACCAAGATGTATAGTTAACCGCTACAAAACGTTGCAAACCCGGGTTCGATTCCAAGCAAGATTGGAATCAGTTCCAATATCAAACTGATTCAATAAACTTACTAAAAAAAAAAAAATCTTCAGAATGTGCCCCTAAAAACTGTCAGTTTCTTATTATAAATAAAGGTTGTTCTCAGTTCCAGTTTTACTCTTCTATTCGTCTCCACACCCGCCCTCACAATCCATTTCCAGGACATGTACTACCTAATTGATAAAATTTTGCTCGAAAGTGAAGAATACAACGCAAAAAATATTTCAATTGAACAAACAAAAAATGTATAAATTGTAGTTCACCTTGTTTATGTATATCTAAAAAATGAGCTATCAACCACTCGATTTGAAATCTACAAATTCTTCTTGAAAGTAGTCATAAGTAAAAGGAGTAGGCCCTATTATTATTTAGTGTCCATTTAGGTTCTTGTTATTAAATTGCACTCACTTCAATTATTAATATAATGAATTGAGATGAGACACAAGGTAGATTTCAAGTTCTTAGAAGAAATTAGAAATATGCATGGTTACTTTCACTACAATAGGATCTGCAGCAGAAGGTAAACCTGAAAATGTAACAAACCGTCTAAGCCCGGCAAGCTCGTGGCACCATCTGCTTGCATTCCTGACATATGCAACCACACGGCACTTGATAATTTAAATGATTAGAATGCGTTCAATGAGAAAATAAACAAGATTTAATTATATTTCTGATATGAAAAACTCACTTGTGAAAAGTGCATAGGCCTACAAAAAATTAATGCAATCTTAGAAATTCACAGGTCTACAAGAATTGCAGTTCTCAAAGATTTGTTTAAAATAGCGACGTAACGTGAATTTTATGAATATTGATAACTAGAATGGCTATTGGTAATAGCCAATATTGATAATATTGGCTATTGATAACAAAATAAATATTTTAATAATCCGTAGGAAGAGGTATAGTAAATCTCCAAAAACTAAAAAATCATTACCGTGTAATAACGACACCATAGCTTTTCATCCTGTTGCCACCATGCCATGATTGCCATAAAAACATGGGTGAATGTTTCTTTCGGGTCTCGCTCTTTCTCAGCCAGCACGAGCAGGCGAGCGCGAAGAGCTCTGGTGGACTTAGGGACCTTCGAGTCGTCTCGTTTGTCCAAGCAGACAATTTTTGTTTCCAAGTATTTAATGAGCACTGGTATGTATTCATCATATGTAGAACGGGCTCTCGAAAAGAGGTTGAATCCCATCAACTCTAGGAAGTGGTCCTCCATATACTCCTTCTGTAATTGAAGTAAAACAAATGTAATAGGCCTACATCTGGCTGTGCGTAATTTTCGTTTTGTTTCAGAGTAACACAGTATAAATACTAACATATTATCTGCCTTGAAAGCTTGAAGCCTCAACTATTTTCAACAGAGAACAATACAGTAACACATATATAGGCCTATATATTTACACTTTCACATAACTGAATGAATGAATATTAGGGTTTTGAGGCGCATCGACAGCGAGGTCATTTAGCGCCTGTCAAAATAAGTTGCAACAAAAGGTGAAAAGTGTGATATAAATGTGGAAGTGAAATTTAGATGATATAAATGTGGAAGTGAAATTTAGATGAGAGAACCTCAATATATATTAAACTAAGACTAAACTATGTCTAAAGTGTCTAAAGACGTTATACACTAATTTGTTAAAACCGAACATGTGTGTGCTGTAAAGGGTCACACCCATGGGACTAGGATGAGAACGTTTTACTACTTGTTCTCAGTTCAAACTCGCACTCAAATAAGAGTGGAGGAACGACAAACCATAATGAATATATGTTGAAATATGGTTAGGTTTAAAATATTCCTGATGTCTACCCCAAGAGATCGACATCAAGAATAAGTATCAAATGTCAAAAAGTAGTATACTGGAAGAAGATGATTGCACAAACAACGTAATCTTGATCAGACATGTATATGTCCTAATTAGGGCAGTTTGAAAAATGATACTGGTAACACGACGACTTCATCGTCTCACGCAAACAACGATGCAGATCCACGAGCATGTCAAATGAGATCCAATAGGTTCGATAATCTTAGAAAGCTGAATATGGTATCTATCGATTTTGAATTATTCCCTAAAATCTTTGGCATTGTGTCTTCCATACGAAGCTGTCTCCTCAGAGCAGTATATTTCTGACACTCGAGTAATATGTGTCGAACAGTTAAAATCTCGTTACAAATCTCACATCTAGGGACGATTTTATCGGGGGTGAAGAGATAGGAATGGGTTAAAAGTGTGTGTCCCACTCGCAGACGAGTGAGAACTACTTCCTCCCTCCGTGAACCTCGGATTGAAGATTCCCAAGCACTAACAGTAGGCTTTATTTCTTTCAGCTTGTTGTTGGTCTCCCTGTCCCACTCTTTTTGGAAACGAGATTTGAAAAGTAGTTTGAAATACGCCTTGAAATCATTGATAGGTACTCTCGGGTTATCAATATCATCTTTCTCCGTCGCTTCTTTGGCAGCCGTGTCCGCCAACTCATTACCACCAATCCCCACGTGTCCAGGTACCCAGCAGAACACTACACTGACATCCTGCGAGGCAAGGGCGGTCAGGAGTGTCTGCACTTTCTGGACCAGATGGTGAGTTGGAAAGATCTGAGTAAGGGCTTGGAGTGCACTCAAAGAATCGGAACAGATCAGGAAGCACTTCTCAGATCGTTGTTGAATGTGCTGTAGAGAGGTGACAATTGCAAACAACTCGGCTGTATAAACGCTACTCATCGAACCTAATCTAAAACCAACAGTGGAGGATTCGCTGACGAATGCGCAGCCAACTTTTCCGTTCAGTTTCGATCCGTCCGTGTAGTATTTAATATGTCCGGGGTAGTGTGTGCAGAGCTCTAGGTATTTTTGCTTATACTCTTCTGCACTCGTGCTTGCCTTCGTACTTGATGACAAGTTCATCAAGCACTCCGGACGTGGAGCCAACCAAGGGGCGGTATCACTGAATTGGATTTGATAGACTCGAGGGTATACAAATGACTCTTCGACCAAAATATGATTCAAACGAATTCCAGTTGGTATGTTGGCAGATGGTTTCGATTCATAGAGAGCATGAAATCTAGGATTGATAACTGATTGGTAGGTGGGATGATGCTTACTGCAGAATAATTTCGAAGCGTATGAGCAAAGTAGATATGCACGTCGACTCTTCAACGAGGGCTCGCCAGCCTCGCAATACAGGCTCTCCACCCGACTGGTACGGAGTGCTCCTATGGCCAGTCGGATGCCCGTGTTGTGAACTGTATTGAGTGGCTTCACGTAGCTCTCTCGTGCCGAGTCGTACACAACACTACCATAATCCAATTTGGAACGTATTAATGCTCGGTAAAGCCGCAGCATCGTGGTGCGATCCGCTCCCCATTTGGTACCACTAAGATAACGGAGAAGGTTAAGTGATTTGAAGCACTTGAGTCTGAGTTGCGAAATGTCAGATTTCCAGTTCAACTTCACGTCAAACGTCAGCCCAAGGAACTTGGTCGATTCTGCGAATGGAAGGAGTTCTCTACGAAGATATATATCTGGGTCAGGGTGCAGGCCTCTCAGACGAGAGAAACGCATGCACGTTGATTTTGATGTAGAAAACCTGAACCCAGTTTCATCTTCCCATGCTTCCAGTTTCCTAATTGCAAGTTGGATTTGGCGAGAGGCCGTTGTACTTCTCGCTGACTTACTGAATATAGCCAAGTCGTCGACAAATAAGGAAGAAGTGATGGAAGATGGAACGCTTCGAACAATACCATTTATAGCGATGGCGAACAAAGTAACACTGAGGACAGAACCCTGTGGTACACCGTTCTCTTGGATGAACTCATCCGACAACACATTACCAACTCGTACCTTGAAACGTCGGTTGGTCATGAAATTACAGACAAAATTAGGAAGATGGCCTCTGAAACCCCATTGTGACAAGGTTTTCAATATGTTGAAGCGCCAGGTAGTATCGAATGCCTTCTCGAGGTCGAAAAATACAGCTATCACTTCCTGCTTCGTAAGAAAAGCTTCTTGTATGAAGCTTTCCATACGAATAAGATGATCCAAAGTATTTCTATTTTTTCTGAATCCAGACTGTACTGTGCAAAGGAGGTTTTTTCGTTCCAACCACCAAACGAGGCGGTTGTTCAACATCCTTTCCATCACTTTACACATACAGCTGGTCAGTGATATAGGTCTATAGCTTGATGGTGAATGCTTATCCTTAGATGGTTTCAAGATCGGTACCTGGATAGCTTGTCTCCAAGAATCAGGGAAAGTATCGGTTGAATAGATATGGTTGAACAGGTTGAGAAGGTCATTCAAAGCGGCAACTGGCAGGTGTTTCAAGAACTGATTGTGTATTCCATCAATCCCTGGTGCTGTGTCTCTTGCGCACGTTATCGCGTTCTCCAACTCCCATACACTAAACGGCACGTTATACACCTCGTTGTTCGCAGAAGAGAAATCTAATCTTCTACATTCTGCAGCACGTTTGTGTATCTGGAACGATGCCGAGTAGTGGTGAGAGCTAGAGACGTCCGAGAAATAGGACCCGATAACATTAGCTATTTCCTGTGGCTCGGTAATAAGACTACCATCCTTGTTCAACCCAGATATACAAGATGATTTGAATTTGCCGTCTATCTTCCTCACTCTATTCCACACTTTGGTGAGGGGTGTGTGAGTATTAATGGATGAGATGTAAGAATTCCATGAGGCTTTTTTCGAAGTCTTAATGATGAAACGAGCCCTTGCTCGGAGTTTCCGGAATGCCATAAGGTTGATATTGGTTGGGTATTTCCGGAAAATTCGAAGGGCTTGTTTCCTCTTACGGATCGCCACCTTACATTCCTCGTTCCACCAGGGAACAGGTATGTGGCGTTGGTTGGTTGACGTAAGAGGAATGCTGTCTTTCGCGGCGGCAATAATCACCTCTGTCACATGCTCAGTCCTACTATCAGTATCATGGATGTTATTCGAGTTCTTCAAATCAACACGCTTTGTGAAAAGGCTCCAGTTCGCGCGGCGCAAGTTCCACTGCGCACACCGCAAGGGCCGTTGATGAGAATCTACTCTCAAGATGAGTGGGTAGTGGTCGCTACCACACAGATCTGAGTGAACGGAGAAATTGAAAAGAGGTGCGACAGATGGGGTGCAGACACAAAGATCGATCGCTGAAAACGTACCGTTGAAAGCATTAAACCTTGTTTTCTCTCCATTGTTGAGAATAATCAAGTCGTTGTCGTTGAAAAATTGCTCAAAAAGGCGTCCTCTGCCGTTACTATCCACCATTGTGTCACCCCACAAGTTATTGTGGGCATTTAGGTCACCTAGAATAACATAGGGACGTGGAAGCTGTGACACAAGGTTATCCAGATTTATTCTAGTAACTGGAGCCCATTCAGGTAAGTAAATATTACAGAAGGTAACAGGCTGAGGAAGAGCAATTCTGACTGCCACTGCCTGTAGTGGTGTTGTTAGCGGCAGTGGACTTACGTGACAGCTGTCGTGGACAGCTGTGGCTACTCCCCCATGGGCTCTGTTACCTGTCAAGTCATCGAAACGATAGAAACTATAATTACGTATCAATGGAGAGTCACAAGGTTTGAAGTGCGTTTCTTGAAAAAAGAAACATATCGGTTTAATGTTTGATGTCAATAGCTTGATTTCTTCTCTGTGCCTGTTGAAACCATTGCAGTTCCATTGTATTAGAGCCATTTTGTGTAGATGATGTTCTTGTTTACTTTAAATGTAGATAGAGTTACCTAAGACCAGCTTAGGTTACTACAGATTTCAAGTTCTTTTTAGATAAAAGGATTTCCCCTCAGAGGATTTTGCGGGAATGCCGAGCTCTGCGGCTACATCCTTTCTTGCTCCTTGGGTACTTCCTCTGTTCCTTCGTTTTTGTTTGGGGGGTGTGAATCCCCGGGTGTCGGGCACAGCACCCGACGCCGGTCGCTCAGTGATGTCGGATGAAGCGCCCGACACAGGAGATTCATCTTCATCCTCACTTCCTGTCACCATTATTTCCTCTACGGTTTCAGCCTCAGCTTCCGGAGTGAATTTACCTTTCAATAGTTTCACCAGATCATGTACCTCGTTCTGTAACTTGTCAATTTTGAGGTTTTGTGACGATACTAACTCTTCCATTCTCTTCTGCTGTTCGATCAGTTTCTTGTTTTCAGCCTTCAAAGTGAGTATTTCTTGCGATTCCTGGGACGTTGTTTTATTAGCTGTGGCTTTGGCAAAAGAAGATGGAAGGGCAGAGATAGGAAAGAGATTTCTATATTTCTGTCGAGCATCTTGATAAGTCATTTTATCGACAGTTTTGAACTCACTGATCTTCCTCTCTTCTAACCACTTACTGCAGGCCTTTGAAGACGCCGCATGTCCACCGTTGCAATTGATGCAACGAGGGCCGGACACGCAAGGCGTTTCGTCGTGCTTCTCAAGGCCGCAGTTCGGGCAGATAGGTTTAGATTTACAGGAAGCTTGGCCATGTCCAAAGCGTTGACAGATGAAACATCGAGTTGGATTTGGAATGTACGGTCTAACAAGTATACTGTTGTAGCCAGCTATCAATTTTGTTGGAACGGTACCGGTAGAAAAAGTCAAAATAAGTGTGGCTGTGGGTACATCCTTTCCATCAACTCGTCGGGTAATACGGTAAACATCCGTAACATTTTGACCAGCGAGTTCAGATTTAATCTCTTCAACGTCACAGCATAAAAGGTCATTGCAAGTAATCACTCCCTTAGAAGAATTAAGGAAGGGATGAGGACTGACTAGGATGGGGAATAAATTTGCAAAGCTGGTGGTCTTCAAAAGCAGTTGTGATTGAATATCGCTGTCTGTTTCTACAAGCAGGAGAGTTCTATTCCTAACTTTCGTGACTTTGCGAACAGTACCAGCAAGACCTCGAATAGCTTTCTCGATAGCAAAAGGTGACACGTCATGGAAGGTTTTACCATCGGAACGTTCTATTTGCAAAAATCTAGGACTAGCTGGTTTGCTTGATTCTAGATTCTGAAGAACTTGTTCTTTCGTACATTTATAATCTCTAAGAGATCGAATTCTTTTTTTTGGGGGGGGGAATTGAGGGGAAATTAAGTGTATTCATATTTGGACCCACGAGTAGCTAGGGAAATAAATGTCCGCTCCCACAGAGCCCCGCTTGTGGGAGTAAGGCTAGAGTAAAACTGAAGTTCACCATGTGTCCAGAGTTTATCGTTTGGAACTACTTTATCCCGTAGTCATTCAGCCCTTTAGCACGATTAATTACACCATTGGCTTGGGTTCATATCCTTGTTCACAGCGAGATCGTCAATATTGTCGTGGGTTTGAGTGGTCACGAGGAGTCGGCACGAAGATAAGAATGAAGACTAGTCCAGGAAAGAGAGAACACAGAGTAGCAAAGATCATGGAAGAGGGTGATAATGATGAATGATTGCACGAGAACTCCTTATGACCGCTCTGGTCACCGAAATGGGCACCCACTCGACCGACGGTCCGAACTTAGTCTGGACCCTCACCCCAGACCTTATCGCCATGGGTGACCCTGCTGGAAGCAAATAAATTGCTTCCGACGATAGCTCTGGGGATCACGGGGCCACGCAAGCCCCCACACCACGTCAAGGTGTTCGGATGTGGGAGTTTCACATAACTGCCACGTTGAAAATCTACATCACACACACATATATATATATATATATATATATATATATATATATATATATATATATATATATATATATATATATATATATATATATATATATATATATATATATATATATATATATATATATATATATATATATATATATATATATATATATATATATATATATATATATATATATATATATATATATATATATATATATATATATATATATATATATATATATATATATATATATATATATATATATATATATATATATATATATATATATATATATATATATATATATATATGAGAACGAAAGTTTTGGTGGCACTTATGAGAGATATTAGGTTTTACGGTTTTGCCACTTACTTGGTTACGCAGTCCCCGTTGGGACATTGTCTCGCGACGTTTCGAAAAGGTTGCACTTCTCTTCATCAGGCTTCACTATTGAACTGCGCTCCAACGTTCGAGCGCAGTTCAATAGTGAAGCCTGATGAAGAGAAGTGCAACCTTTTCGAAACGTCGCGAGACAATGTCACAACAGGGACTGCGTAACCAAGTAAGTGGCAAAACCGTGAAACCTAATATCTCATATATATATATATATATATATATATATATATTAAATATATAATTGACTGTCCCATATATATATTTATATATATATATATATATATATATATATATATATATATATATATATATATATATATATATATATACGGTATATACATAGGCATATTAGAAAGTTAAGGAAAAAAACAGAAAGTACTCTCATTCTTTTTGCTATTTCTTTCTTATCAGTACCGCAATACTTGATAATTCAATCCTATATTATGATTAGATCATGTAATTGAGTGCATCTCCCCAGCTTATCTCGCCTACGCTGGCAGCCGAGATGAGTCTGGGAGTAATTTTATTTTATTAGTCGTTGCAAGAATTTGCAAGGCAAAATCTAGATGCCCGTTAATAACAAGTATTAATTGACGGTCCTACGTACCATTATACATTGAATATATATAGTACTTTACAATGGTATTATGGTAGATCTATTGGCATCAAATATTATAGGCCTACTAATTACAAAATATGTTTTTGAAAAAATTTTGTTTCTTACCACAAATAAGAACGGCCATTCCGCTCTAATATTGGCCATGATGCTTTTGTTGTCGGTTATGATCAGACGTTGTGAAGCATACGTTTCTTTCATTGCCTTCTTGATGTTCTCACTGTCTCGTTCACCCACTGCCTTTTTATATTCAGATTGAAGCCACTTCTTTTTTTCCTCTTGACTGTCGATGGTTTCCGATTCTGGAAGTACCATTGGGAGGAAATTGACTGTCCCATACTTGTCTTTCGTACTGTATCGTTGAGTTGACGTTAATTTGCCATCTTCTCCATCTTCCGTATATTTCAGCTTACGTGCCGAGTGGTTCAGGTTCCCAAACTTCTCTTCGAGCTTTCGTTTTAAAAACTCACAGCCTTCACCGATTGCCGTCCCGTCTTCTAGTATATCAGCAAATGTCGCCGGGTACTTGCTAGTCAGCTCTCTTGCCGTTCGTGTGTAGAACTCTACTCCTGGGTGCCTGGTGACCTCCCACACTTCATTTGCAATGACAGTGATCATTTGAGTAGTCTCTTGTTTCGTAGGACGCAGTTTTTTTGAGATTTTTTTTGTTAGTGAAGGAGAGAATTTACTGTAGGGAATTTTGAAATTAAACAACTGATGACGTTTTGAACAGGACGAGGACACTAGTGATGGGCTGAAATTATCTGTTACATTACAGGAAATTATATTTGATGTTGTTGGAGAATTGTTGGAGATGAGTGAATTGGTTGGGGTTGCAGCTGGTAGTGAAATTACAGAGCCAAAATGGAGATTGACTGCATTTTGGAGCTGTTTTGCCTTCACTATCTTAAAACATGTTGACATATCAACTTGAAAATTTACATCTTTAAGGTCGTCCAAAGTTTCCACACCAATGTCCTCAAAGCATTTTACAATCTTTTCATGCGCAGCGCTGTCAATATTCTTCACTACGTTCATAACAAACTTCATAATCTTGGTCATCTGTAAAACACAAGAAAAACATAATTAAATCAACGGTTAGTGTTTGGTCCAGCTTTGAGATGGTTTGTTATTCATGTGTTCGAGGGGTATTGAGTTTTAGTAGGATCACCGCTAATGATGAGTGTTTGCGTGAATAGTTGCAAGATCATAGAGTTCTACGTCACGGTATTAACTACCCGTCCTGTAACATCCCGTGTAGAATAACTGGGGGGGGGGGGGGTGGAAGTTTTATTGGTCAAGATTGTAAACAAGAAGCGAAAACGCTGTAATTTCACAGTTACCCTGCGGAAGAATTCGTGGTTCGAAAGGTCGAAAATGTCTGTTTCGAAAATATGCGCGTTCGAGAAGTGTCTATTAAGTGGTGCGAATCGAACCGCGTTTATGTGAATTTTTGTGGAAAAGGACTATACCAGTGCACAAGGAGAGAATACATGCCTTCTTTCGTATGATTGCCGAACTATATAATCCAGGGGGGGGAGTGGGGGCGAGTTAAGTGAGGATTAGTTGGCAACACCGCAATCCAACATGGCGGACTCCATACACATTTTTCGCTGTCGTCACACTTAGAGTGAGTACAAAATGATACCATGTAAAAATGACAGAAGTGTGCCCTCGTTCAAATGATTAATGCAACGAAATACACAATATTCAGGCATTTTCGTCAAAAAAAATCCAAAAATAGGCGAGTTCTCTATAATACATACTTACCATACTTGAATTGTATGAATAAAAGTATTTATAATACTGGCTCATAATGTGTCAATATGGGTTTATCAATCAATTGAATTTACTGACCTTGGATTCAACTGGTAAGGTGCTTCAGCGCAATTGTAGGAAGGCCCATAGAAGTATAAACATGATATGGCTGGTAATCTTGAAGAGAACGAATGGATATACACTGCACGTCGCTGGTTTCGTGTACCTCGTACAACTGTAGGTCTGCGATGAGTGTTCCGATTGCGATAAATCCAATGAAGAATATTTCCTCCCCATTCTTTTCGATAATTTGCATAATTTTCAGCAGATTTAATTGCAATCTGGATGGTAGAACGACAATATCTTCCTTGGTGTACTTGATCCCTCGAACGCTGCAGCTTGATCCTATTCTCATCACAGAATTTTGAAGAGCAGACTGTGTTATGATGGCATTATTGATTGTATCACTATACAAAGAAGGCCAGTACTCATTCCCTTGGTCCATGACACTTTCTGGACCAAGATATAATCCACCCACAGATTCGGACGCTTGAAGATACTGGTGGCGAACTGATAGGGTCTTTGTTACATTCTTGGTGTTTTTTGAGGATCTTTGTACCTCTTTGAAAAACTGATGCTTAGACTCGAACCTCAATGACCACAGTCGTATAAGTGGCCCGTATATTGTTATAAGGCGAGGATAATGGCAAATGTAATGATGTTTTGGTCTTAGCGGAACATCCGGGAATAGAGAAGATCTTAGTGACATGTAGTCATCAATAGTATGAGAAAGTAGAGCTGTGAGCTCATTACTCAATACAGGAGAACATATTATTTGCACCATGAGAATCAGGTTGAGCATCATGTCCCACACCCCCTCAAAGGATCCGGACACCTTGACGTGGTGTGGGGGCTTGTGTGGCCCCGTGATCTCCAGAGCTATCGTCGGGAGCAATGTATTTGCTCCCAGCAGGGTCACCCATGGCGATAAGGTCTGGAGTGAGGGTCCAGACCAAGTTCGGACCGTCGGTCTAGTGGGTGACCGGAGTATGTGGAGAGAGTGCTGAGCGTTGCTTGATTTTTCTCACTTCTCTCCTCATCTATCGTCTTCTATTCTTTTGTCTTCTTTCATTTTCTTCCTTCTTGCCGGCTCTCCCCATACGCTCGAACCGCCCACAACTGTTGACAACAAATGGCAAAGTTCACTGACATGAAACCTAAGCTCAAGGTGTAAACAATCGTGCCGAGGAGCTGAATGGCTACGGGTTAATGTAGTTTCTAACGATGCACTCTGGATACCTGGTGACCTCCAGTTTCATACTTACCTTACTTTCACATGCGGGGCTCTGTGCGAGTTGACCTTTATATCCCTAGCTTCTCGTGGGAACAAAATGAATACATCAATTCCAAACCAACCCAAGCCCTCCCAAGAAATAAGTCGTAACTCCAAAAGAATGCGATCAGTCATGGAAGAAAGGATACACCTTGAAGACGTCTTGATTAACAATTCCATTAGAAATTCTCCTACACCGAGATTTCTAATAATTGAATCGACAACCGATGGTAAATCATTCAATGACTTTTCGCCCTTCGCTATCGCTAAAGGAATCCAGTGTTTATGTGGAGATGTCAAATCTATCAAGAAACTGTTTAGAACTGGTACACTTCTCATTGAAACCTTTAACGATAAGCAGTCGGATAAACTTCTTGCCTCCTCATCATTCGGTAACCTTGTCAATATTCGTGTTTCTGCACATAAGCAACTAAATAGCTCTAAAGGAGTCATTAGTTGTTTTGATCTTATTAAATGTTCTGTGGACGAAATCAAGCAAGAGCTGGCCTCCCAACACGTGATTGATGTGTACCGCATCAACACGAGGAAGGACGGATCTCTACAGCCTACTTCCACCCTGATCTTGACCTTTGCAACGCCATCCAGACCAGAATACATAATTGCTGGTTATTACAAACTACACGTACGCCCATACATACCAAATCCGATGCGATGTTTCAATTGCCAGCGTTTTGGTCATTCTAGAATCTCTTGTAAAAATAAACCTATATGTTCCACGTGTGCACTAGACTTTCATGGTGAAATGTGTTCGGTGGAGAGTCTGTGCATCAATTGCAAGGGTGACCACCCAGCATCTTCCCGGAATTGTCCAGCCTGGAAGAAAGAGAAAAGAATACAGGAAATATCAGTACTTGAAAAACTTCAATACAATGACGCTAGAAAAAGGTACGATGAATTAAATCCCACTAAATTTACATTTTCATTTGCTCAAGTTGCCTCCGAAAAATTCGAATCGAGAAACACTCAGCAAAATCCGCAAGAGTCCTCGAATTTTAAAGATCTAGTCGCTGGCCTGCTCAAGACACAAGAAGAGCAGACGAAGCTTATTTCTGAGCTGAGACAGGAGATGAAGACTGAAAGAGAAACTTTTACACACATTATAAATACGCTGACCCTGGAGTTGAAGGAACTTAGGAAACAGGATAAGGGAGACTTACCTGTGTACACTCCTATCACTGATGACAAAGACGTATCAGTAGATGAGGAGCAGGAAAAGGAAAGCCAACCTGCTGTTGCACCTATTGACGATATTACCGACAACAGTTCAGTCGGTGAATTCACCACCTTAGCTGGACGTTCAAAAGCCAATAAAAAACTGAATCGTAATCGAAGTTCGTCATCTTTCGATGAGAGAAGAAAAACTTCGTTATCTCCTTCTCGACAAGATTACGCTGATTTGCACATGGACGTAGAGCGAGCAGTGCGACCTCGAATTATTCCTTCATCGAAAGTGAAGGAATATCTCAAAGAGAGACCAGGCGACCACGAATCAGATTCATTGGCAGCTGAACGGAAAACAAAAAAAGTAAATCCTAGATCGTTACATTTATATAACTATATTCTAGTATTTCATTCACTTTTTATATTTACGTATATAGTATGGCAGTTTTGCAATGGAACTGTAACGGATATTACACGCATCTTGAAGAAATTAAACTCTTGATCAGGGAATACAATCCTACAAGTATATGTATTCAAGAGAGTCGTTTTAAACAGTGTAATAATCCAATTCTACGAGGTTATTCAATTTATCGGAAAGATAAAGTTATGTGTGAAAGGGCTAGTGGAGGAGTGGCAATCGCTATCCATGACGGCTACTACGCAGAGGAACTCAGCCTTCGGACGCCTATGCAGGCAGTAGCTGTCAGAGTGTACCTTCCTAGCCCTACTACCATCTGTAATATATACTTACCACCGTCTGAAAGACTATATGCACACGAGTTGAATAACCTCGTGGCTCAACTGCCACATCCAATTTTATTCTTGGGTGATTTTAACGCTCACAATATCCTTTGGGGAAGTGATCACACTGACTCCAAGGGATCTTTAGTAGAAGACTTCTTGAATAATAATAACCTAGTGCTCTTAAATACTGGCCAAGGCACCCATTTTAGTTCAGCACATGGCACTTCCACAATGATAGATTTATCTTCGTGCTCACCAACCATTTTACTGAACTTGGAGTGGAAAGTGCACGAAGACCTTTGTGGAAGTGACCATTTTCCAATCATTATTAACATAGCCAACAACGATCCTAACTATATACGCCATCGGAAATGGAAGCTTCAGCGCGCGGATTGGTGTCTCTTTAAGGAGCGTGTTGTTTTTGACGATGGTCAGACTTTCACTGACTCCCAACAACAAGTAACTTACGTTACTAACGCCATTATCAACGCCGCTGAGGCAACCATACCCTTGACGTCAGGAAAACCTGGTCGGCCCCCTGTGCCATGGTGGAACCAAGAGTGTTTTGAGGCTATTAAAAAGCGCAAGCGAGCATTTAATATTTTTAATAAATACCCGACACAGGGAAACCTGGGTGCATTTCGTAAGCTGAGAGCAAGGGCCAGGTTTATAATTAAACAATCAAAAAAATCATCTTGGTTAAATTATGTATCTACAATCAACCACCAGACGCCCACCTCCAAGGTATGGGACAAGTTGAGGAGGATCTCTGGAAAACATTCTACATCTGATATATCCGGTCTTGAAATTAATGGTAATATTATAACTTCAAGAGAAGAAGTAGCTGCCGCCTTAGCGGACCACTTCTCAAAGGTTTCAAGTTCCGACCATTACTCTGCAACTTTCAAGGCAACGAAAGCTGTGGAGGAACGCAAAGTACTCGGATTCAAGTCAAACAACGACGAGATATACAATAGACCTTTTAGCCTCTGGGAACTGTTGTCAGCAATACGGGAGTCTCGAGATACAGCCCCGGGGCCAGACTAAGTACATAACAGAATGTTGAAAAACCTATCCTCCAAGGCTTACGAATATATATTGCAAGTTTTTAACCGTATTTTTAGTAGTGAAGACTTTCCAGTCTCATGGCTAGAAGCTATCACCATAGCTATACTAAAACCTGGGAAAGATCGCAAGAAAACCCTAAGTTACCGACCGATCTCTTTGACTAGTTGTATGTGTAAGGTCTTGGAGCGAATGATCAATAGGAGGTTGATATGGATGTTGGAAGCGAATAGTCAAATTTCAATACATCAGTCAGGTTTTCGCCGCAACCGTTCAACCATCGATCACCTTGTCAATCTTGAAGCTATGATCCAAGACACCTTCATTACTAAGCAACATTTACTAGCAGTTTTCTTCGACCTTGAGAAGGCGTACGACACGACGTGGAGGTACGGCATCTTGAGAACCCTACATCAATGGGGTTTTCGAGGACATCTTCCCCATTTTATTTCCAATTTCATGTCGAATAGAAACTTTAAAGTACGCCTGGGAAACGTTCTATCACCAACATGTACACAGGAGAACGGAGTCCCTCAGGGATCTGTACTGAGCTGCACGCTTTTTCTTATTGCTATTAATAATATAACATCCTTCATAAAGGCCCCTGTTAGCTGTTCGCTTTTCGTCGACGACTTGGCGATTTTCTATAAATCTGCCAAGTTGAGCACAGCCGAGCGTCAGCTCCAGCTAACAATACACCGTCTAGAACATTGGGCTGACGAAACAGGATTCACATTTTCAGCAAATAAGACATCGTGTATCGACTTTCATCGCTTGCGAGGACTCCATCCTCAACCTGTGCTGAATCTTTCAGGGTCACAACTCACCGTTAGTGAATCTATAAAATTCCTAGGTATGATCTTTGATCAGAAATTGACATGGAAGCCTCATCTCAAGGAACTGAGAATCAAATGTATGAAACCCATGAATATTCTTAAAATACTCAGTGGTACGTGTTGGGGTGCTGATAGGCTATCCATGCTGAGGCTCTATAGAGCGTTGATTCGGTCTAGGCTAGACTATGGGAGTATCGTGTATGCCTCGGCGAGAAAATCTTACCTCAAGACGATAGACACGGTTCATAATACCGGAATACGACTGGCAACAGGAGCATTCCGAACAAGCCCGGTTGTCAGTCTGTATTGTGAATCAGGAGAGCCTCACCTAGAAAGAAGAAGAAATTATTTAATATGTAGTTACCTTTCAAATATAAAGAGCATGCCAAACCACCCATCATATAGAAAGGCTGTCTATCCTAATTATCAGAGGTTGTATGAAAGACGTGACAAAGCCACGAGACCTCCAGGTATTCGGATAAAAGAACTTCTGTCGCAGTACAACATCCAGCTTCCCAGTGTTCAGAAACAGGGTTTTAGTCTGATCGCCCCATGGACTGTCCCACAGCCAGTCTGCCTAACTCAGCTGGCGCAGTGTGCTAAGGCAACCACTCCTGACGCAGTCTATCAGCAATACTTCTATCATTTATGTGAATCTTTCAAAGACCACCGTTTCATTTACACGGATGGGTCTAAACTTGGTGAGTCTGTAGGATGTGCTTTCGTTGTGGATCAGTCCAAGGTATGTTTCAAATTGAGCAGGTACTGTAGTGTGTACACTGCTGAACTATTCGCTATATACCAAGCTCTAAAATATGCAAGACAAAGTTGTAACACAAAATTTTTAATATGTACTGATTCTTTAAGTTCCGTCCAAGCTCTTTGTACATTTTATCCAAACCAGCACCTGACACAAATCATTCAAGCACTCCTTCTTGAACTTGATCAGCGTGGAATTACGGTAGCCTTCTGCTGGATCCCTGGTCATGCTGGAATTGCTGGCAATGAGAGAGCTGACCAGGCCGCAAAGGATGCCACATCGAGGATACAAACGGATTACCGCGACGTTCCTCCCAAGGATCTGAAAAATGCATTTAAAGCAATCTTGAGGACTTCGTGGCAAGAAGCCTGGGATAATGTGAACAACAATAAATTGAAGTTGATAAAAACCAATACATTACCTTGGAACACTTCTGTAAGACGCAATAGGAGAGAAGAAGTTGTTCTGTCACGTGTTCGCATTGGCCACTCACTTTTGACCCATGGATTCCTTCTCAGGGGTGAAGAGCCGCCTGAATGTGAGGAGTGCCTTGAGCCACTCACAGTCCGTCACCTCCTGATCGATTGTGACAGGTTCCGGGATCTGCGCCGGCGCCTGCGCATGCCGGAGGACCTGTCACTGGTTCTAGGTGACGACCAGGCGGCTGTTGATCGCCTGATGATGTTTCTGAAAGAATCCAATCTGTACAACCTGATCCGAACGTCCAGTTTGATTTTTACTTGTATATTCCAGATATACGTTATTTATTTTGTGTCGTCGTGTATTTTATGTTATATGAGTGGTTTTACATCACACCCATGCATGTTTTGTCATAATAGTTGTAAGTTTAGATAGTACAAATTAGAATTAGTATACTCTGTGATATTAGGTTAGTCTTACCATTAGTTAGTTGTCTCACTATTATCTAAATGTTTGTAGCCTTTTGCACCACATTCATAAACATGGTTTGTGATAATAGTTATAATTTTAGACAGTAGAAATTAGAATTAGGATACTCTGTGATATTAAGTTAGTTTTTTGTCTTAGTATTATCTAAGCGGTGTTTGACCTTTTACATCATCCACACATCTGCTATTTGCAAGCTAGTAAGTAATTGCTCTGTTAGCAACTAGATATTCTAAATCTCGTACACACTAGGACTAGATAACATTTTTAATACAAACATCCAGACCTACAAACTTTCGAGCATGGGCGATCTTTTTCAGACCGGTGTTTCGAGTGTACCTCGAGTTCTACTTACTGTGTGCATGGCCATCTACACCTGCCACATATAATAGCTTTATTCAATTGACTTGTTAATTATAAATAGACTCATTCCACAGATGCATAATAATGAAGAATGCGTAGGCGCAAAATGACCTCGTTGTCGACGCGCCTTTAAGCCCTAATATTCATTCATTCATGTCCCACACCCGGTCGTTTCTGTCTTCAATTTTATGTCCAATGAACAGCGGCAACATTCGAATCAGTGTCCATGTCTGGACGGCATGCCCACCTAGCTTAACTGAATTTGACACGATACATGGTTTATCATTGACATTAACTCCAAAGTACTTCGCCATTCCAATACGCCTATTGAGGTAGTCTACGGTAAACCATCGTTTTTTCTGGAAGTAATCCAGTGCCAATGGAAGATCATATTGAGCTATACCTTCAAACACGTCGTGTGCTATGCACGGAGGCATGCCGTCCATGACGTGGAAGAAGGATAGGGCATTAAATTTTGAATTAAACTTAATTCCCTTGAAACTCTCTAGCTGTTGTTCTTGTTCCAATACAGAAACATTTGAGTCGTAAGTCTCGGCACTTCTCAATTCACCAAATTTTGCTCCGGATCGAAAGTCTTCTCTTTTCAATTCGCAGACACGGCAGAAGTACAGTGCTGAACTAAAGTTTTCCAAGAATCCTCCAAAGTAATGGCTCCCAAATTATCACCTACAGTAAACGCCAGCGCTCCTTTAATGCTTCTTCCGTTGACTCTAATTCCTGTAGTCTCGATCGTTTTGAGGTCTGCCAGGAGCCTTTCAAATACTTTATCTTGATTGAAATATTTTAAATCCATTGAACGGCACAAAAGTACTAGCTGCATGCCAGCAACTTTTGATCGATTCCAAGAGTGTATATTCCCTAGAGTATAGTAGACTCCAAGCATCTTTAAATCACGTTTACTCGAGCCGAGGGGATTTGCCATGAGGAACTCGTCTTGGAATAAGATTGTTTGTAGTGCTGATTTATCTTGTGAGAATAACGGATGATTCTTCATTTTAGAACCGTCGTGTATATCACGGTACATTCCATCGTCCACTCTTCTACCTGTGGCATTTGAACAGTATTGACTGTAAACAGTGTCATCAGATAGCAAGGCTTGCAGAGACTTGATGATGGGTACGTAGTGGTAAATCCGCTCACGATTGTATTGGTTCTTCCCAAGATGCATCCCCTCAGGCCGCACATATAGGAAATTTGATTCATAGAATGTCCGTCTTGAATATTTGCTTCTCAAGGGATCTTTTAATGTGTAGTTTGTGGCCCATGGTCCTAAGCCAACACTTTCGTGAAAAACATCTTCTAGAACATCCTTCAGTTCACCCTCGTCTATGTGGTCCACGAGTCGAACAGTAAGGTCAGCTTTAAGTTTGGCAAGTGTGACACCGATTATAGATGATGTTTTTTCATGTACAAGTTGTACCGTACTATCGGGAACATGGGATTTGGAAATCAAAGTCAAGTAAAAATGAGCTAAGCTCCGTATTAATGATATTTAACCCCTATTTATCAATTTCTTTGTTTCCTCAATTTTCAGCCACTAAAAGTATATTATTGTGATTGAAATGCCTGTCAGCCCGCACACAAGATTATTATATTCTTGAGCGGGCTTCTGTTCTGTATCATTTTGTTATTGCTCTATATGAAAAATTCATCTACGATATCAATTCAAAATGCTAATTATTGCATGGGTACTATTATCGTTCACTTTATTTCCTTTGCTCATCATGACTGTTACCTTCTTCATATACTGTTCTCTACTTTTGAATTTGATTGCTTCTGTATTCAAGTATTGAACTTCAAATATTTATCCGTATCTACATTTTGTTATTCGCTTCAAGAGGGCTGTAACAATGCAAGAACAATAATATTTTTGTAACAGAATAAAAATAATATTGAATCAAATTTGACTCTTTTTCAGTTAGACAGGTTATTCAGTGGTGTTATCGTGGATTGTCGATTTTCATTAGCGATGATATAGTGATAATAGATCTCAATAGAATATCACACGTGATATGATATCAAATTATAGTTCCAGTAAACAATATGAATGGAGCAAAAATATTCTTCTTATGTCGATCAGTACCCACTGATTATTGTCAACGGCCATACCATGTTGAATACACCGGTTCTCGTCCGATCACCGCAGTTAAGCAACATCGGGCGTGGTCAGTACTTGGATGGGTGACCGCTTGGGAACACCACGTGCCGTTGGCATTTTTTTCCCTTAGCTCAGTAGGCCAAGAAATCGATTTGGAAGCTTTTTCACTACTATCCTTTGTCGGTCATATCGCATTATATCTCTTTATCATTGTTTTTTCTGTTATTTCTTCAACTTGTGAAAATAGGCGTATTACAGAGACTAGTGGTCGAGAGGCTAGCACTCTGAACCAGCTCTCAGAAATACTGCTCATGACAAACAGAAATATGAAAAACAAAATCGAAACAGTAATTATATTACATGGGAGGCAAATTTCATACATTGGAGGAAAGAGATTAAAAACCATATCAACTCGAATTATACAGCAACAATTGTTTCAAAACACGTTTCATGAATAATGAATATTCTTCATCACCATAAAATTGAATCTGATTTCATTTAATCGCAAATGTGCTTGATGTGAGACCAAATGAACAAAATGAACAACGTCCTTATTCGCTCCAAAATAATTACGAGAAATATAAGCAATCACTGTAAGTAGAAAACTATAGTTACGGTAATGTATACCGGTACCAAATGTGATCAATTTTGCATGAGGCCATTACTAGACCTACTTTTTATTATATTATAATAGTATAATGAATCGTGTTAGGTGTAGAGATATACAAAAGCGTATATACAGCCGAGTTATTTGCAATTGTCACCTCTCTACAGCACATTCAACAACGATCTGAGAAGTGCTTCCTGATCTGTTCCGATTCTTTGAGTGCACTCCAAGCCATGACTCAGATCTTCCCAACTCACCATCTAGTCCAGAAAGTACAGACACTCCTGACCGCCCTTGCCTCGCAGGATGTCAGTGTAGTGTTCTGCTGGGTACCTGGACACGTGGGGATTGGTGGTAATGAGTCAGCGGACAGGGCTGCCAAAGAAGCGACGGAGAAAGAAGATATTGATAACCCGAGAGTACCTTTCAATGATTTCAAGGCGTATTTCAAACTACTTTTCAAATCTCGTTTCCAAAAAGAGTGGGACAGGGAGACCAACAACAAGCTGAAAGAGATTAAGCCAACTGTTAGTGCTTGGGAATCTTCAATCCGAGGTTCACGGAGGGAGGAAGTAGTTCTCACTCGTCTGCGAGTGGGACACACACTTTTAACCCATTCCTATCTCTTCACCCCCGATAAAATCGTCCCTAGATGTGAGATTTGTAACGAGATTTTAACTGTTCGACACATATTACTCGAGTGTCAGAAATATACTGCTCTGAGGAGACAGCTTTGTATGGAAGACACAATGTCAAAGATTTTAGGGAATAATTCAAAATCGATAGATACCATATTCAGCTTCCTAAGATTATCGAAGCTATTGGATCTCATTTGACATGCTCGTGGATCTGCGTTAGACGATAAAGTCGTCTTGTTACCAGTATCATTTTTCAAACTGCCCGAATCAGGACATTTCCATGTCCGTTCAAGATGACATTGTTTGTACAATCATCTTTCACCAATGTACTGCTTTTTGACATTTGATACTTATTCTTGATGCCGATCTCTTGGGATAGACATCAGGAATATTTTAAATCAAACCATATTCCACCATATATCTATTATGGTTTGTCGTTCCTCCACTCCTATTTGAGGGGGAGTTTGAACTGAGAACAAGTAATAAAACGTTCTCAACCTAGTCCCATGGGTGTGACCCTTTACAGCACACACATGTTCGGTTTTAACAAATTAGTGTATAACGTCTTTAGACACTGTAGACATAGTTTAGTCTTAGTCTTAGTTTAATGTATTTAGGTGTTCTCATCAAAATTTCACTTCCACCTTTATATCACACTTTTCACCTTTTGTTGCAACATATTTCGACAGGCGCTAAATGACCTCGCTGTCGATGCGCCTTAAAACTCTAATATTCATTCATTCATTCAACTTCGGTTTGAAAATCAAATGACTGTAAAAGATAGTCGGGTAAATTAAGGTAAATTAAGAGTTGATAGCATCGGGTATAGAAAGCACTGGGTCTATTGTCAATGGTAGGAGATGAAGGAGGCCTAGACCGAACTTGGAGGCACAAGAAATGATTGAAGGTCACTAAGCAGAGCTCCCGAAGTATCTCCTTTCTCGCAGTTTGAACCTTTACTTGACGATGACATTAGATTATTAACGAAAGATGTTTTCAGGGCAGATATAAAATGGAAACAAGTAGGGTTTGTGTCATGCTGGCGAATAGTTCAAAATAAATTCTCCAGAGGGTCTTGATTTGGTCTTCGCATCTGTACATATTGAAATTGATATTCAGTATTCAAAGTTTTCCACAGTATTTGAGTGCCTCTGATGGTGTTTATCCATCCAGTCTGAAATGGTGAGCGCATATGTTTACTATTGAACTTGCTTCTAAATTAAATTTCCACTTGTCAATTTTACCAATCATATTGGTCCACAGTTTATGGTGTGAAGATTTCGCTGACAAGGCAACACGATGAATTTTGTCTTTAAGAGGACGAGTACTTGTTCCGTTGAAAGAGTCAAAAAGTTTATCACAATCTGCTACAAAGTCGGCAGTGTCCATGGCACCAATTGGCAAAACTTCTTTCATGGCTTCGATTCCGGCAGCAACTTTCGCACTTAGAACCTCTGTCGCCAGGTTGACGCGCATGGCAAGTTGCCCTTTGGGATCCAAGTGATTTGAAGTCAAGCCAGGATGCGATTGGTACTTTCTTTTCTGGTCGAGCTCATAAAATTGTCGGATATGGTCCCACTTGGCTGTTTTGCCGTCCCACTCAACATTGTACTTATAAAGATTGGTACGAAGATTTTTGAAGAGATGTGGTGGGTCAAACAAAACAACCACAGTTTCGTCATCGACTTTGAAGTAAGGTCCGGGACGATCCGACTTGACTTCATCTATCAATGATTTGAGGGCTGCTACATTTGTGCTACCTTGATCGCAGACAGTGCACACTACAAACAAACCAATTGCTCTCAAAGATTTGATTACTTCAACAATCAGTTTTTTCAAAGTAATTGTTTTAGTAACGTCCTTTACGAAGTAGTATGCGACCGGTTGCTTCCACTTCTTTCGAAGACCACGAAGCATAAATACTAGCGCATGGTTTGCTCTGCGAGCAGTTCTCCCTTCACTCCATAAATCCTCAAAACCAACGATGACGTCTTCCTTTTCGTGATATGTGAGGCCATCACTTAACGTTACCTCATCAAACATAAGGGAACAGAGCCGATCCGCTTTACACCACTTGGAAATGTTTTCACTCAGGTGGGAAAACACTTGCTCGTTGATCCCAGTAGAGAAAGGTATTTGATTGAGTAATCGAATTGAGGTGCGTGGAGTTGGTAAAACCATAAAAGTACACATAAGTCTATAGGCTTTGGGGCTGCGCTTGAAAATCGACAAACTAATCACTTTTTCTTCCGTAGTCCAACGGCGACCTTTTGGCTGCTGGATGCCACATCTGAGTTGAGCAGAGAAGAGTCTAGCTGCTGCAGCTGACCTATTCTTCTCAATACTTCTCAGTAAAGGTGACTCCTGCAGGCTACTTAATTTTTTCGTACCTTGAACTACTTCGGAACATTTAGATTTAAGGCGTGATAGTTGGCGACGAGTTGATTGAAGGTGACGGTATAATTGTTTTTTCTTGGGCGATAACTGCACTGAGTGAGATTTTTTTCTCGAATTTAAAATAGACTTGCGGTGTATCAAACTATTACCTTTAGAATGAAGGGGACCGTTGGAAGATGAAGGTGTAGTCGTAATTTCTACTTCGTCCGCGACTTCGAAAGGAAAATGTGGTGGCGTGTACTCCGGTTGAACAGATGAGCTGGCTTCAGCAGAAGACGGTGATGATGGTGCAATTGGCTGATGGAATATAGATGGAATGGCATTAAAAACAAGTGATTTTTTCAAGCTGTTGGAAAATGAACTCAAGGTGAAATGTTTGGCACACAATCTTTTGTTGGCCAACTCGAAGAGAGGTCTCCCTATCAATGATGGATTATAAAAGATGATAATCCATTTCAAGCAACGCTTCTCATCCTTTCTTGGGAAAGTAAAAAAAGAAATGGATGGTTTTCCTCTCAAAACATTAGTGGAACAATGCAGAGCTGCACAACGCGATCTTCCAATATAACTAGAATCCATAATTATTTATTACTGAATCTTGACGAACACTATAGGTAACACTAAATTGATGCAATCTCACCGAGTAATTAATATAATTATATTATAATGAGAACAAGAGTTGATATTTTATTAGTAGGCCTATAATAATTCGAAAAGTAAGAATAGGCCTACGTCTTGACCATGCAAGAGTCCAATCAAACATGAAGAATCTATGGAATTTGGGCATGATTGCGTCAAATTTCAAGCACATGGTTAGATTAAAACATGATTAATTCATTTAACCACATTTTACACCAATTTTTGGATGGTAAATTTTGTTTTTACTCATCTTTTGTCAACTTCTCATCTTCACGTTGTTCACGTATTCCTGTTCAAGAATGTAGGTTATGTTGTAGCACTTTTGACTTTGACAGCTGGAACCGGAAATATTTTGTAAAAATGATCTCTGCTGCAACCTAGCGGAATGGAAGGTAAGCTATTGTCGCAATGACTGGTAGCTTCTGCCACCTATTGCTCAAGCCCGGTGGTAAACTGCTGATCAAGGTCACGTATTCGAGTGTCAGAAGTGTGGGTAGCATTCCGATGTTGACTGACAGCTCATGCCTCCCCAGCCCTTCTTAGCCTACGCACGGTGGTACGAGGTATCAGAAACGACAGAGCTCAGAGTAACGTGACCGTCCTCCAACAGAGCCAAAGACATACTGAAGTAAAGATAACGAGCTGCAATATGGCCGCCATGAACCCCCCTTAAATGTCACCCAATTGGCGAATTTAGGCGAAAGTTTTGCGAAGAAGTCGACAAACTATAACTTCCCGCTCGTCTAACAACGCGTATATAACGTTTTCCTAGTATAATGAAATAGAATATTACACATGAAATAATGAAGATTATAGATTCAGTAGACAATATGAATATAGTAGGAACGTTCCTCTTATGTCGATCAGTACCCACTTGATAATGTCAACGGCCATACCATGTTGAATACACCGGTTCTCGTCCGATCACCGCAGTTAAGCAACATCGGGCGTAGTCAGTACTTGGATGAGGTACGTGTCGCTGGGACCCCCAAAGTGGATTTTCATATTTTTTCCGATGTCAATCGTTTGTGCTTCGTTTGTGCTCGTTTGTGTACGAAATTTCATCGTTTGTGCTCAACTCGTTTGGGCGCTAGGGGCAAATCAAATTGGGGGTTCTAGCGACACGACAGAAACCCCAAAGTGAATTTTGATATTTTTTCAGACGTCAATCGTTTGTGCACGAAATATCATCGTTTGTGCTCAAATCGTTTGGGCGCTAGGGGCAAATCAAATTGAGGGTTCTAGCGACACGACAGAACCCCCAATGTGGATTTTTATATTTTTTCCAACGTCAATCGTTTGTGCTCGTTTGTGCACGATATTTCATCGTTTGTGCTCAACTCGTTTGGGCGCTAGGGGCAAATTAAATTGGGGGTTCTAGCGACACGACAGAACCCCCGAAGTGGTTTTTGATATTTTTTCCGACGTCAATCGTCTGTGCTTTGTTTGTGCTAATTTGTGCACGATATTTCATCGTTTGTGCTCTACTCGTTTGGGCGCTAGGGGCAAATAAAATTGGGGGTTCTAAAGACACGCCAGAACCCTCGAAGTGGATTTTTATATTTTTTCTGACGTCAATCGTTTGTGCTCGTTTGTGCAAGAAATATCATCGTTTGTGCTCAACTCGTTTGGGCGCTGGGGGCAAATCAAATTGGGGGTTCTAGCGACACGACAGAACCCCCGAAGTGGATTTTTATATTTTTTCCGACGTCAATCGTGTGTGCTCCGTTTGTGCTCGTTTGTACAAGAAATTTCTTCGTTAGTGCTCAACTCGTTCTTTCGCTAGGGGCAAATCAAATTGGGGTTTGAAAGCTTTGATCTTTGCCGCGCTACCGATGAGTGCACACGGTCGACACCTTCTTCCACCAACACAGTGTTCCGTAGATATAGCGTTTGTTATACTATATCCCCTAATATTATATTGATATATATTAATATTATATTGAGGGGGGGGGGGGGAAGTTCCAGTTCACGCTTCTCGCTCCACACTTCAGCATCCCTCCACATTCCAAAGTGCAAGGATTTTGGAATGATGCCAATATTCACCTCATAATTAGTTCAACAATATTTCAAAGCTGTTCAATTAGTTCTCGGAGCATTGTCACAGAGTACTGATTCGAGAGAATCAAAGTGTCAAATGTTCATTCCTTCCAAACGCATGGCAACCAATTGCGCCGCGCGCGAAATTCGAATGCCGAAACGTAAAAAATAAACAAACGTCGTTTCGCTTGTTACTCCCAACCCGAAATGACTTTGAATGACTGGGAACTTTTGGGAAAACTCCATACATGCGTTGTTCAATAATAGGTACTGTATAGCCGCAAATGATTGATATACAATATATAAATATATAATATATATATTTTTTTATTCTATTATTCGTTTTGATTAATACTCTAACGGTACACTGAATAAGAATTGGAATCCATTGAATTTCAGTTGATGCGTTGAAATGAAGACAAGAATTGTTGATTTCATATCCGCAAATAGTTTGAATTGTTATATTTCGTATGAAAATGTTCACGCTACTAGTTCGAGATAGTTGAGTTTTTTTTAGTGAATACTTTTTGTAATAAGAAGTAGCTCACACACTTGGCCCGATTAAACAGCTATTTGAATTTGTCATGATTCAATTTCCTCATTTTTTCTTTCAGTTCAAATAGTCCCCGGATTATGTGAACCCTACGGTTATTTCAAGTGAGTGAAAGAGAGGATGGTTTTAATTTGAATTTGCCCAGTTGAGGTGGTGTATCGGACGTCCCTCTAGCTATCAGAATGAGTGTGACAGGGTATGAAGTTGAGGTCACGGCAGAAGCAGGGTATAGAGACCACGCGTTCAGGAGGTTTTTGGCAGAGAGCGGCAGCGCGTGAGAAAAAAAAAATTGTTGTGGACGAAGTTTATTGTATTCTAGTACATTGATTCATGTTGAATTGTTTAATAACAACGCGTGCTAGTGTGGGCCTACACAACATTCGAAACCGTATTAATAATGATTTTGTGATTTGGAGAGAGTAACAGTTTTGAAGACGAAGGAAATAGTGAAGCTGTACTTCAAGTCTCTAATACTTATTATAATTATACAATAATCCAAACTATTCCCTGTATATTTGCTTTCTTCATAATTTTAGGGCTATTAGTTCTCCTTCTTTCCTGACCTAATTGGCGGCCATACCCTGTACCTTTCATGTAGTACTTTTTATTGTTCAATGAATCTCACCCCGCTCCCCTGCCACACAGCAGCGAACGTCGCAAATTCATCTCATGAACTTCATTGTTGCGATTAAATTAAAACTCAATCGGTTATTTCGTTTCACACTTTACACATGGGGACTGACGAATGAACGATAAATGTCATTTTCAAAATGATAACTAATAGTGAGACTCTTCCCACATGTAATTTTTCTTCTCTGATACAATATGTGAGAGATATGTATTGAACCTTTTACAATGCAATATAGCTCAACATTTGGACGATAACTAAGCGTGGTGTCAGATCGTTATAGTCTGCAATTTTATTATTTTTCAACTGATAACCAAATACATTTCAGAATAATGTGAATGTGGTTTGCAACACATCAGTATACACTTCACCACCAACCGCTCATCAACAATGCCATAGCGGGCAGTTAGTTCGGGTCATTTATCTTCAAGTTTTATCTAAATTGAAGCTTATACATCATTTTTCTCATAACCAATATAAAGAGGTGCATGACACTGGAACCCCCAAAATCGACTGATTTTTTTCAATTTAGAGGTGAATTATTTTTCTATGAACAAAATAGCTACTGGGGAAACGCCCATGCATGCGGTGTAGGATGAGTGAGAGTGTGTGTGGAGAATTGTATAGAAAATTACTCATAAGTGTATAATCATGTGTTCTATTGAACACTGCTCAGAATACTGAATGGAAAACATCAAAATATAGAAGAGAATATTGTTTATTTCGTATATGCAGAATATTTCATTTTTCCCATTTTCACAAAAGGTTCCAAGTGCTTCATTCTTCGTGAAATATATTACAATCAGTACGGAATTATCCTAAGAACCTGCAATAACTTTCAAATTCGCGTCGATATAGACAGTGATTTTCAGTCTTGTGTTTGCGAATCATTCCAAATTGATACACAATTTTTGAGAGACTTTTAAATTTCATTGAAATATGAAAGATTGTAACGTAAACTGGATTCATCGTTCTGGACCGTTGGATTCACAGAGATGCATAATTAGTTTCACTAATCAGGCAAATTCCACATTAGCTTTATATTTTGAATGTCATGCAGTAACGTGAAACAGTAAAATATTCTATAAAATATCCCATGAATAAGATGGAATTGAAGAGGTGATATTGAAGCAGCAGGTCGAAAATCTGTATTTCTGGAATAACTTCAGTGTATTTTCAGGTTATTCAGAAAATTGACTAGAATGCTAGTGAAATTACAGCATTCAGAGTCACAAGTCATACACAAACAGATCACATTTACAATGATACATTAGTGATATTGGTAACAGTAGTGATATTTATTGCTTTGCGCAATTTGCCTAATTATACCTATAGGCCCTATTCCAAATTATTGAATGATACTCTGTATCAAATGAAGTAGTAATTTGTATGTTCACATAGCATAATCGAAAAAAATAGTAAATCGGGATGATACATAAAATCACGAATGTCAGCTTGTGACAATCCGCAAAATGGTGAGATTCGCCCGTAGTACACACGCTTACACATCAATTATAGTTGAATGAAATCAGGAGAAAACAAATGCAATGTGAAGACAATACAAAACATCGCCTACATCATTTCTGTGCCGTGATGAAGATATAATCATTGGCCAAAAAATTGAACCTTGAAAAAACCTTAGACTGTATATAAACAAATCTCACAATTTATTTGACTTTTGGATGGACAAGCTTCCTTTCTCTCCCTCAAATCATCATAGACTTCCCACATATCATTTGGTCGCTTACAATAAGCTACGTAATGACTCAATGTAGATATGTTCTCACTCATACCTCCTGACGATCCGATGACACCTCGTAGTACATAAGATAGTCGATTGTGCTTCAAAACGTTAGGGATATTCCCAAGTTCGATCGAATTATGTGATATTACACAAGAATTTGAGGTATCCACTTGATTTTTGGGGTCAAAAAGAGCGGTCGACGTAAATATATGCTTGTCGCATGCATTTGCTACAGTCTTCCGTAAACCGAGGCAAAGTTCACCTTTTTCACAAGTTTCATTTGAGCAATTACTGTACTTCTCAGACAAATATTCGTCGAAGAGTCGTTGCATCTCATTGAGGCCAGGAGTGTGGAACGTTAGAGGAATTACACAAGTTTTAGAATTTTTAGAATTTAAGCAACAATCGCAAGAAGTTGTGTTCGTGGCGCTTGGGTAAGAAGGCAGAACTTTGCGTATCATCGACTCTGCAGTATCTTCGGTAGACACTTTGATTATTCCCGTCGGTAGTTTGGATAACGGATAATGATCTTTTAGAATTGCTCCTCTTGTGCGGTATGTAAACATTGTAACTCCTCTGGTAGCTACATTTCTAACAAGCGTGAAAATCTTCGACGTGCTACACTCAGAATTCACAAATGCTTGATAATCCAAACTGTCACAATAAGCTGATGACAGGATTTGTACTGTGGAATCAAACGCACACGTATTCGCAAGAATTATTTTCTGTGATCCAAATTTCAGAGGTTGAAGACCTGTGCGGTGCCCGTTCCTAATAAGGCCAATCGGTTTTGCTGTTGCGTTTGTTGACAAGTTGATAGTACCAAATTCGGACAGACTTTCCAAGTACGAGTGCCTTGGTCGCTTCGATGGCTTCTTTGGACAATCCACAGTTGCCCGAGGACTTTCTCCGATTGGGGCAACGTTCACGCCTGAACATTCCAAGCACAGTCTCAACTGTCCATAACCTTCGCCGTTGACACCGTCAACTGCTATTGAACATGTTTGTAGAGCATGCACAGCCTTGCCACATCCAGCGCACTTGTGTGCTCCAACTGGCATATCGTGATTTAGGCAAGCGGGACACTGAGTTAAACTTTCACACATGGTCGGTTCGATATGTGCAGTTAGTGCACCCAGACCTCTCCAAATTTCTATAGCCGACTCTTCTTCCACCAAAGAAATATCGTTAAATGTACGGTCGTCGCGTACTGCCTCTTGGAATATGTTTGAGTTGCAATTACTCGATACGTTTGCGACACCTCGAGTGCGTTGGCTCCCAGCAACGAGTTTCATTGTTCACTCGATTGTTCACAAGAAATTCGTCAAGACGTACAGGTAGTTTTTTCATGAAAACACGATTCTTGGTGTCATTGAAGCTACTTTCAACTGACGAACTACTCGCTGTTGGTTCACCATAGCCAAATGTGCTGAGCATGATTTCAGACCAACATGGAAGCAGTTTCGTCAAATGGACAATATTGGGGATTATTGCAGGTAGGTGCTGCAAATTGTCGTGATCGCCTTCTTTCCCAGACACGTCATTTTTACAAATCTCAACCAGAGAGTTGGTCCACCTGTGGAAGCCTATTGGGATTTCTGCCTCGGTCACAGCATTTGCATTCACCAAATTGATCAACCCTAATGGTTCTGGATCATCTGGATCGTCTGAACTTTCTCCAGTGTTTTCCGTTATGAAAACCTCGAGGGTTTCTGGTGGAGCCAAACCTGCGATTCTTCTTTTCAACCATGTTTTTTGTATTTCGCATGGTGTCAGAAGACCACTAGCAATCTCAGTCCCCTCAGTTTCACTCAAGGCCACTGTGAAGATGGCTGTCAATATATCTTCAACATCACGTACGTTTGATGACTGTATTATCAAGGCAAGAGACCTGATGTAGAACTGCCTTGTGCGATGACCCTTGTCCTTCAAACTCTTGAATGATGTAATAAGTTTGACACAATGCGCAACATCATTCCGAATGAAGCACCTTGGTTTCTGCACCACATCTTCAGTTACTATTTTGTAGCACTCCGCCAAATAGTCATCTAAAGTAGTAAACTGTGTGAATGCCCTAACTATTGCGGACATGAGCGCTATTGACATGTCACACACTGCTTCATGTGGGGGCGAGCTCCATCGCGGACCCACTCCGCCAGCCAGTGGTGAATACTGTTGTTGTCATGTCGCTCAGAGAGCATATTTGAGACTGGGAACTGTTTTCCACTCAGATCATCGTGGACGGTTGCCTCGAATAAAAATATGTGCCCAGATTTCTTACCATTTGCCCTCGTTAATTTCCTCACAAGTCCAGCAGTAGCATCAGAACTCAGTTTAGGGTGCTCCACAGCTTGGCTATAATTATTGTGTACAATGGTTTGAGCTGAGCCCCAATAGTGCACAAAAAATCTATCGTAGCCGATGTCTCTTATGAAACCTTCGTAATTTGAGCATTGCTTAGCTATAGAAATCGCTATGACGGGATCACTATCCAATCGCTCGCCTTTGAGCTGTCTTGATTTCGCTAATCTGAGAGCATTCAATGAAGGTAAGTGGCTGGGCTCATAGTCATTCAATTTCATAATTTTGTTGGCCTCAATACGCCTGTACAGGCTTGGTGACATTCCCTCATTGCACATTTGCGAAACTGCAAGAGTTCTCTTCTGACCCGTCAACTTGCGCTTCTGCCGAGTGACATGGGCGCCACGGAATTCTCCCGAGTACTTACATGTAAGTAGAACGCGGGCTCCATCAGCAGGCATCGAAGCGATTTCAGCGCTCAATAGAGAGTGACAGCCTTTGCAAGTGGCCGATATTCTTGCATACGCTTCAATGCCATCAGGATGAATTTTGGCCGAGCTGAATGACAGCGTGCATGGTAGAGAAGTGTGTTCCCAGAAGTGCTCGTGCAAGATGTCTGCCCAGCCCTGCCGTAACACTTCATAATTCCTGGTCGTTCTACAGGCATTACGCTTGTCTGCATTTATGTAAGACACGGTATGTGGTGACATTGTTGACCATTCAACTGACGAAAGCGTAATGGTGAAGTCTATGGTATCGGATACAACTGGAATGCTGTCCACATCTCCGTCGGAATCAGATAGATACTCCGGAGATGTTGGTACAAGTAGGTGGTTTTCTGCTACTGGAAGCGATCCATTCGCTGATTTGATGAGAGTCAAAATATCATACCTATCTCCGATCACAATGGTGTATACGTTTTTTGGTTTAATCATAGAATCCAAATTTTTACTGATAACCTCCCACACTCCACTCGGAGGTCCAGCAATAGTGCAATCACGTCGAAGAATGTGGTCCCGCTTCTTGAGGACAGCCTCTTTTATCAGCTCGGGTGGGACCGCTGCTATTCGAGGCATTCTCCTGACACATATAATGAAATAATTATTATGATACATCTATCGTATTTTGTCAAATCCGGAGGTGTAGTGCGTGCTTTCATGATATATACATATTATATATATATATATATATATATATATATATATATATATATATATATATATATATATATATATATATATATATATATATGTATATATATATATATATATATATATATATATATATATATATATATATATATATATATATATATATATATACATATATATATTTGTACCTCATGGGTTTCAAAAGTGTCTGTTAGACTCTTATCGTGAAGAGGTGGGATAGGATAGTGGGAAGGAAGCGGTCGTGGCCTATATTGTGGGAACCATTCCGGCATTAGCCTAGACTACAGAGGGAAACCACGAAAAACCCCTATAAAGATGGGCGGTGGCGGGGATCGAACCGGGTCCGATATGACCCTTCACCTCCCGGATCACACAAAGCAAGTGTGTTAACCACTCTGATACATATGCCGGTTCCAATATATATATACATATATATATATATATATATATATATATATATATATATATATATATATATATATATATATATATATATATATATATATAAAACGTGCTTTTGTCACTGACTGAACGCATTCCATTCTGTGTGAGTGAGTGTGTGTGTGTGTATGTGTGTGTGTGTGTGTGAGTGAGTGAGTGTGTGAGTGAATGATTGAGTGTATGAGTGAGAGTGAGAGAGAGAGAGAGAGAGAGAGAGAGAGCGAGTGAGAGGAGGGCGAGAGGGGGGATGGAAGAATGGAGAGGGGAAAATGAAGCAAGGAGGATGGCCGGAGAGGATATGAGTGGAGAGGAAGGACGGGGTGAGGGGCTTGTAGGAGGGAGGTGTGACAGTACGTAATTGCGTTCTCACGGCAGAGTGGCTGGCGAGGTGTAGAAATGATTACGCGTAGAGTGGAGGGAATAGTGGTGATTTGGCCCTCATGTTTGAAACATGAGGGGTCTTGCTAGTCATCAATAACACATGTACATGATCAGCTGATCAACTTCTTGGGTTTCCCCTTCAAAGGATCCGGACACCTTGACGTGGTGTTGGGGCTTGCGTGGCCCCGTGATCTCCAGAGCTATCGTCGGGAGCGACTCATTCGCTCCCAGCAGGGTCACCCATGGCGATTAGGTCTGGAGTGAGGGTCCAGACCAAGTTCGGACCGTCGGTCGAGTGGGTTCCATTTTGGTGACCGGAGTGTATAGTTTGAGCACTGAGCCTTATTTTCTTTCCTCACTTATATCCTTTTCCTTACCTTTTCTCTTTCTTTACTCACCTTTCTCTCGCTTTACTTACCTTTCTCTCCCTTTACTACCTTTCTCTTTCTGCCGGCTTTTTCTGTACGCTCAGAACGCCCACGGACGTTGACGACAATGGCAAAGTACATGGACATGAACCTAAGCTCAAGGTGTAAACAATCGTGCCGAGGAGCTGAGTGACTACGGGTCAATGTAGTATTTAACGATGAACTCTGAATACCGGGCGCCCTTCAGTTTCATTATAGCCTTACTCCCACAAGCGGGGCTCTGTGGGAGGTGACCTTTATTTCCCTAGCTGCTCGTGGGAACAACATGAACTTAAATTCAAAACAAACTCACTCTCAACCTCCCTCCCCCAGTACTGTAAACTATCCCTCAAGAAAGAGAGCCAGACCCATTTTCCAGAATAAAATAAGTCTCGCCGATGTATTTTCTCCTCCGCCTTCTCACAAGTTCGTTGTGATGCAACGGATAGGTGAAGATGGTAGCGAATTGCCTTTTGAGAATTTGAATACTTTAAAGATGGCTAAAGCTATACAGACGATTGTGAATTCTCCAGACTTTCGAGATGTTAAAAAACTACGCAATGGAACACTTCTAGTGAAAACGATCACCAGCGAGCAAGCAGATGAACTTTTAAAGACAACAGAGATTGCTGGTTATCAAGTTCAAGTCTACCTCCATAAGCAGCTGAACAACTCCAAGGGGATTGTAAGCTGCTATGACCTGATGAGTAATAGCATCGAAGAAATTAAAGAAGAGCTGGCTCTGCAAGGAGTCATAGATGTATATCGGATCACATCGCGTAGATCAGGGACAGTGCAGCCAACTCCTACTTTAATACTTACTTTCTCATCCACCAAGATACCCTCGGACATTTTTGCTGGCTTTCATAAACTGAGGGTTAGAGAGTATATTCCTAACCCTCTGAGGTGTTTTAGATGTCAGCGATTTGGACACTCCAGGGTTCATTGTAGGGGCAGAGAGATATGTGTATTCTGTGCTTCAGATGTCCACGGAGACGAGCCATGTAGTTCTGGCGCCTCCTGTGCAAATTGCCAAGGAAAGCATACTGCCTCCTCGAGAGACTGCAATGCCTGGAAAAAAGAGAGAAAAATTCAAGAAATTGTTGTTAAGGAAGGTATCTCAATCGCAGATGCGAGGAGGAAATTTGAAAATACTTACCCGATTAAAGCAGTCTCATCTGACGTATCGTTCTCTGCCGCAGTTGCTAATCCAACAGCCCAGTCCGATCACCAAGCTGAGCTCCAGTACCTGAAACAACAGAACGCAGCACTTATTGAAACGAACAACACCTTAATAGAGAAGCTTGACAGACAGGAGAAGAAAATCGAAGAGATGCAGAGTACCATCGAAAGATTGATAGAATCATTGAATAAAAATGTAACTACCAATGAAGTGATGGACGACAAATTGAATGAAGATGAAACATCGATTAGTGAAGAGAAGATGGAAGTGAATTCAACAAACAATACCACAAATACCAAGAAAGCAAAACTTGTAAGAGAGAGAAAGAATAAAACGAACACACAAGACGAGCCGACGAGGAGTATAGAGGACCTGACGACGCCAGGAGTCTCATACTTCCTGAAGGACAAACGTAAAGGACGTGGAGAGGATGGATGGTCTGTTGCCGGGAAGAAGATTCCTAACAACACAAACCAAAAGTCTTAACCAATCTAGTCAATTAGTATAGCTGATCTAGTCAAATACGTACATTGTTATCTAGTTCTAAGTTTTAACATGAGTCTGATACAATGGAATTGTAATGGTTTTAGAATTCACCGTGAGGAAGTACAAATGTTGATCTCAAATTTTAACCCACTGTGTATTTTTATTCAAGAAACTCATTTCAAACAAGCTGACAACCCACTGATTCGGAACTACAGTTTTTATCGGTTCGATGACCTAACTGGCAATAAAGCGAGTGGTGGGGTGGCCACCATTGTCCACGACAATTGTTATGCCACCCCATTGCTACTCACAACACCATTCCAAGCCGTTGCAATGCGCATCTACCTCCCACAACCGATCACAATATGCAACATTTATCTACCTGAATGGGCCCCAGTGTCACAAAGGAATCTGGAATTACTTGTTGATCAGCTTCCTAACCCTTATATTCTACTGGGAGATTTTAATGCTCATAGCCCTCTTTGGGGCGACACAATGAATGACACTACAGGTAGAGGAAGCGTTGTGGAAGACTTTATTAATAGTAAAGACCTCATAGTTCTCAATAACGGTGAAATGACAAGATTCAATGCTGGCTGTAACGCAATATCAGTCATAGATCTCTGTCTATGCTCAGCTTCGTTTGCACCCCTCCTAACCCTATCTGTACACGACGATCTTTGTGGGAGTGATCACTTTCCGGTGATTCTCAACTTACTGTCCAATTATCAGCAACCTGAGCGATGTCCTCAGTGGAACTTACGACGTGCCAACTGGCCCTTATACACGAGTCTCGCTGATCTGCAACACATTCATTCAATAACAGATATTCAGATCAAAGTCAAAACTTTGACGGACTCGATTTTAAATGCAGCAGCGTCCAGCATACCTCTGACATCTGGTATCCCTCGTCGTAATCCCGTTCCCTGGTGGAATGCAGATTGCAAAGAGGCTATTCGTAAAAGAAAACAAGCTCTTAAAATTTTTAACAAATACCCTAATGCAAATAATCACATAGCATTCAAGAGATTACGTGCTAAAGCACGTTATATCATCAAGCAATCCAAGAAGGCTTCTTGGAATAACTTTGTGTCCTCCATCAACTGTAATACGCCCTCCACTAAAGTATGGAACCGGATCAGGAAAATTGACGGCAAATTCAAGGTTCAAACAGTAGGTGCTATTGAAGCAGATGGATGTATCCTCTCGACCCCCATAGAAATTTCTAACGCAATAGGTGACTATTTCTCTAGCGTATCTGGCTCCCATCACTACTCGGCACAGTTTCAAAGATACAAGCGTGCTGCGGAGGGTAAAATACTCGATTTCACATCTGTAACAAACAAAGACTACAACGTGCCGTTTAGTCGATGGGAGTTAGAGAACGCCTTGAATAATTGTAAAAATACCTCTCCAGGACCTGATAAGATCCACAACTCTTTCTTGACGCACCTTACATCGAACTCCTTAGATATAATACTTGAAACTTACAACCTGATTTGGTCCAGCGAAATATTTCCTGACGGATGGAGTGAAGCGATTCAGGTTCCAATTTTGAAACCAGCAAAGGACAAGAAATTGCCATCTAGCTATCGGCCCATATCCCTGACCAGCTGCCTGTGTAAAGTGATGGAAAGGATGGTGAACAACCGCCTAGTCTGGTGGTTGGAGCATCAGAACCTCCTTTGCACAGAGCAGTCTGGTTTCAGGAAAAACAGGAGCACTACAGACCATCTCTTACGTATGGAAAATTTTATACAGAATGCTTTCCTAACAAAACAACATGTAATCGGGGTATTTTTCGACCTGGAGAAGGCTTACGATACCACGTGGCGTTTCAATATTTTAAACACTTTGTTCAAATCGGGCATCAGGGGCCACCTCCCAATTTTTATCTCCAATTTTATGAAAAACAGAAGATTTTATGTCCGAGTCCAAAACACCTTATCCAACTGCTTTGTCCAAGAGAACGGTGTGCCCCAGGGGTCAGTTCTCAGCTGTACCTTATTCAACATTGCCATTAACGGCATCGCAGACTGCATCCGCCCTCCAGTATCTTCTTCGTTGTATGTCGATGACCTGGCTATTTTCTGTAAATCTTCTAGACTGGAATCAGCATCTAGACAAATACAGATCACAATTGACAGATTGGAGAAATGGGCAGATATTACTGGTTTTAAATTTTCAACATCCAAAACAACTTGTGTTCATTTTCATCGACTAAGAGGCCTGCACCCGGATCCAGATATTTACCTACGCCGCCAACTTCTACCAATCTCGGATACAATCAAATTCTTGGGAGTAACATTTGATTGCAAATTAAATTGGAAGGCCCACATTGCACAGCTAAGGACTAAGTGTTTCAAATCCCTCAACCTCCTAAGATATCTGTCCGGAACCAAATGGGGTGCTGACCGTACCACAATGCTGCGGCTATACCGATCCTTGGTCCGATCAAAATTAGACTACGGCTGCATACTTTATGACTCGGCAAGAGAAACATATCTGAAATCACTAAACACAATACACAACACAGGTATACGACTGTGCATCGGAGCCCTCCGCACCAGTCGTATAGCCAGCTTGTATTGCGACGCTGCTGAGCCATCATTGAAGAACAGGAGATTGTATCTCTTGAGCTCATATGCCTCTAAATTACTATGCATGAGGAAACATCCCACTCACCAGATGGTGTTCAACCCATGCTTACAACCACTCTATGCTGCCAAACCGAATTCTACATTACCCTCAGGAATTCGTTTCAATAATTTTTTGACTGAGGAGAATTTTATCTGCCCCAGAGTATTCCCATTAGAAAATCAGGTCTCACCTCCTTGGTTAGTGGTTCGCCCTCAATGTCACACAAGCATGTCCAAACATAGTAAGATTGATACAAGTTCGTTGATATACATTCAGTTGTTCAAGGAACTCTGTTCGCACTATCCTGAACACATTCAATTTTTCACCGATGGCTCGAAATCGGAAGATGGCGTAGGCAGTGCCTTCATTTCTGGGCCTGATATTTCATACGGTTTCAAATTAAACTCGTTATGTAGTGTTTATTCTGCCGAGTTATTTGCGATTATAATGACATTGAAATTCATCCAACAACACGCAAATGAATCATTTCTTGTATGTTCTGATTCGCTCAGTGCACTACAGGCTATTACTCAGATATTTCCCACCCACCCACTTGTCCAGGAGGTGCAGACACTCCTGACCACCCTTGCCTCGCAGGACGTCAGTGTAGTGTTCTGCTGGGTACCTGGACATGTGGGCATCAAAGGGAACGAAATAGCAGACAAAGCAGCAAAAGAGGCCACTCAGAAAAATGGAATTGACGAGCCAAGAATCCCCTTTTTAGATCTGAAGGCTCATTTTAAACACATTTTTAAATCAAGATTTCAATCGGACTGGGATCGAGAAGTCAACAACAAATGTCGAGAAGTAAAGACCTCGATTGAGCCATGGGACTCTTCCATTAGAGCCTCCCGTCGAGAAGAAGTTGTGTTGTCTAGATTGAGAATCGGACACACTTTACTTACCCAATCATACTTGTTTTCTCAAGAGAAAATTTTACCCACTTGTGGAGAATGTAACGAAATACTTACTGTGAAACATCTTTTATTAAATTGCAGTAAGTACAGGGATCTCAGACGAGAGTTGGCAATGGAAGACTCTCTTCCTAAAGTTCTAGGGGATGATAGTAGAGCAATTGACAAGTTATTCGTATTCCTGAACCGATCCGATCTTATCAACACAATTTGATCTCAAAGTACGGCTAGTCAAGAGTGTAAGAATGACGTTTTTTACACTCACTGTTCAGTATCCATGTGTGTATGATACTTCACACACGCATTGGTTTTAATTTGTTTAGTGATTAGGTTTTATGATGATTAATCCAAGTATCTTTTTCAATTGTGTCATCGTGATATATGCCAGGCTCCGGCCTTTTACACCGGTGCCTGATTTTTTAAGACGGTTGTTGTGATTTTAGCAAATAGGTATAGGTCCATGTTCGTTATTTAGTATTTAGTGATTTTACATACTTGGTATTTAGTTGTCAGAAAGTTCTTACTTAGATCTGAGCATATATTCTTTTATCCTTCTTCAATGGTACCGGCCTTTTACACCGATGCATGTTTTCAGTAATTCGTGATCCAGCCTTGAGATCTTATCAAATAGTCTACAGGCGCAAAATGACCCCGCTGTCGACGCGCCTTTAAACCCCAACATTCATTCATTCATTCACTTCTTGGGTTTTCTGGAATGTTGTTAGTGCACGTAATGGTAAGGTGCGGGAGGGAGAGGGGGGGGGTGACAACTGGTCAAGTGGCGATTACAGTCAGGCGACAGGAAACAGTCTCACTCTCAAGACGCGACATGTTTTTGACTCAGCCTCTCGGGGTGAACCCAAGCCCTCGTCTAATAAGGGATGGAGACAAGTACACAGTACAGACCCAGATAAGTTAGAAATAAGAGATATTGTATCTTTGATATAATAGGAGTTTTGTATTTTTATACGTCAAAGTAACGTTCAAGTAACTTTTAACTTTTAATAAACAATAACTTTGAAAGTAGCGTGTGAAAAGTTACCGATACCTGTATATGAAAGTTAAGGCGTTACATTAAAAGTTACCAAAAAAGTCACACGTTACCAGTAACGCGTTACTTTTGAAAGTTACTTCCACAACACTGCCCACGGCTTTTTTCTGATTATAAGCGGCACTATCCGGAAAGTAACGATAGCATATATATATATATATATATATATATATATATATATATATATATATATATATATATATATATATATATATATATATATATATATATGTAATAATTAAACTTCTTGGATACGATCCAATATCGAGATATTTGGGATTTTATAGTTATGTCGAAAAAGATACGCCTCGACCGGGATATATATATATATATATATATATATATATATATATATATATATATATATATATATATATATATATGTTATCATTGTTACTATCATTTCTATCATCATTTTCATGATTATTATTATCATGACTGACTTTAAAATATTCACTTTGGCTTTAAATAAAATTGAATGTAGAAGCGTATCAAATTCCCTCCGCATTTCATTATTACAAATGTTTAATTCTTGCTTATATGATTACTCATGAAATTATATCCTACTCCATACAAATGCATGCCAAATAATGATTCCATTCCACATTCAAGCCTGTATTACAGACTTTGTGGAGATTTATGTTAACTGTTATGTACTTGTCTCAATTGCTGTATGAAGAAACATATACACATCATTACTATTATCTCCTTTATTAATGTTTTGTTATCATCATTCCTCTTCAACCTCTGCTATCGATTGGATCAACTCTGATATCTATTGACATATTATCATCAAATTTATACTCTGAAATCATTATTGACGTATTGACATTCAGCCCACGTAGAAAAATGTTCCAATGTCTTATTTCTTCGCTGTAACTGTGCATTTTCCAACGAAATATACAAAATAGCCACAACAGGTAATATCATATGCGATGACTGCCTGGCTGAATTAAGATCCAATTAATTAATTAATCAATTAATTAATTATTCAATTAATTAATTTCGATAGACTGGATTCTAGCGCACGTAGTGAGGTTCAGATTTCTTTCAAAACACAACTACGGTTCATTGTTCTATTTCTAGCAACTATTCGTGGAACAGACCAGAATGATGACTTGAACAGGAATTAATTTTCGCATAGGTAGTCTTTCATATCCCTGATACACCCAATTAGCGTAATTTGAATATCACATAAGAAATCATTTGACAGACGGCTTAAGAAAATTTGTTCTGAAGTTTTAATTCATAGATTGTATAAATAACGATGAATACGTGAGTATACCTCGTTTATTCAAACCACTGTCGGTGTACCAATCAAACTTATTTACAGATGAATAGATTGAAATGTTGATATCGATAATATTATCTGTTCTTACCTTTTTCCTTTATTGGAGCTCTCTCAGCTAAATGATCATGAATTTTCTACTCACGTCTTCGAAATGCACCAAATCACAATCGAAATTAAACTAATGGATTGAAGGACCAAAACAGCCAACTGCCAACTGTAAGGTCGGAAATATATCTATTTCCCGTTTAAATTCCTTTCTCAATTCGCCACTACTACCCCTTCACCGCCACTCACAATTAGTACTTCAGGTAACCACTGAATGAACGAACCACATGGCATCTCGGTGGCAGCACAAACAAAGGAGGGGTTGAAGGAGTGGGAGTGAGTTTATGTAGAGGAGACAACAATATGAAAAATGACATATCCATCAAGATTGTAATCTTGTGCTTTAAATATTTTTTAATATTCACAAATTGTGGTATGTCATACACTATTGTCAGATAGATAATCCTATCATATGGTATTCATAATATTTTTTTCTGATTGTTGAATCTGAACAACGACAAATCCATCAAGATTATAATCTTTTGCTCATAACATTTTTCAATATATATTATTAACCAATCTGAAATAATGGTAAATCGATGTACTCATGATCATACACTATTGTTAGATGGACAACTTCAATCATAAGGTATTGACATTACTTTTCTTTTGATTGTTCGGATTGATATTTCCAACTTGTACAACACTAAAATACAATCAGTAGATTCAAAAAGCCACGCCAGAAGTTATAAGATGATGGATAAGAATTTGAGGAGACATATTCAGTACATTCACATGTATATTATACAGAACTCTATTTTGCGCAAGTCCACGAATCAATAACCTGTTATATCAATACCTGAGACATCACAGAAGATCTATCGAAACAATATAATACTGAATAGCATTCATCACATCGGTTTTAACACTTATGAAACTATTGATTTTCTGATATTTTCGAATGAAACTTTGGAGTAATGCATTCAACAGATCGGATGGTGGATTTGATCGTCCTGTGATCCTTTGTGGGGACTCACACTCATACAACTCGATCCGTAGATTTTGGTCACATTTGGTTCTGCCATATTCTATGGATGAAACAAAAAACACCAATTATGGGAGGGGTGCCGCATTGAGAAAATAAGAATGGCTATCGTTTCATGGAACGAACGCTGTGTTGGTAGAAGGTGTCCACCGTACGCACTTATCGGTAGCATGGCATACATCAAAGCTTTCAAATCCTAATTTGATTTGCCCCTAGCACCCAAACGAGTTGAGCACAAACGATGAAGTATCGTGCACAAACGAGCACAAACGAAGCACAAACGATTTATATATTTCGTAGCCGCCGTAGTGGTCGGACGTGTTTTTGAGCGCTCCTCGGTTAGGCAATATGGAGAACATATGTTCTGTCTGTTCGGAGGTCATAGGTGAAAAAGATAAATTTGTGAAATGCGGTGGTAATTGTTCTTGTGAATTTCACATTGACTGCTGTAATGTCAAACTAAGTGTCTACAAAATAATTGATAAATACCGCAATATCATCTGGGTTTGTGACAAATGTCACTCAGTGACAGGCAAGGCTACGCCCACCTCTACCAACGATCTCGGTGAGCTTACAGCTATTATTACAACCCTCCAAAATAATATCTCCGCTCACATGGATGAGATGAAGAAACTTCAACGGCAAATTCAGTCATCTGTGGCGACTAACACCAGGAAATATCAAGATAAGAAAAATGGCTCAAATACGACTTCCACCGTGAGTAATACAGAAGGCGGGAAGATACATCGACCTGATCTCAAATCTCAGGCCCAGTACAACAAGGTTCTCTTACTAGCGGACAGTCACGGTAGAAATATGAACGGTATGCTTACAGCTCAGCTTAGTAATAATGTGAAGACGTCAAGTGTTATTAAGCCGGGTGCAGGCCTCATGGAAATAGTGAAAGATTTACCTCAGATGGCTGAAAATTATGGTAGAAATGATTGGATTGTGATTATGGGTGGCTTCAATGATATCTATTCCTCAAATATATCACACATTATTACCAAAGCTTTGGATATAGTACTACCCATAAGTAAACACACGAACATTATTGTTAACTCAATACCTATGACAGCTGATAATGTTTACATGAACGAATTAATAGCATCAGCAAATGATTGTCTACATAAATACATAAACAGTTCTATAGATAAGTGCAGTGAAAACATCTACGTAAATTTCATGGATAATATACTAAGGTACAATCACTATAACAATTCAAGCATCCATCTCAATTTCCAAGGTAAAGCATTAGTATGCAATAAACTCAGAGACATTATAATGAAAAAATACGACAGTAAAAAAGGCAAGTGTGAGAATGAGCCTAAACGAAGTACTTTCTTGGAAAAATGGTTGAACAAGGGTAAAGAGCAAATTTGCTCTACTGACATAGTGGTAACAAGTAAAGAGGTAGTAAAACAAGATGTAGTAATTAAACGCACTTTTTTAGAAGTTTGGCTGAACGGTCAAGTTGCATGACCCCTCGAGCTTGGACCGTATCCCCACGGGATAGCCCCGTCAGTGGATCACCAGATAATAACATTCTGAAAGATGTATCTATTAATAATAACATCATTCATGGTAATATTCAATGTTTACGAAACAAGACAGGTATGTTGGAAATTGCACTCACAGATTTTTCGCCTGAGATTGTTTGTTTATCTGAGCACTGGCTCAAACGAACCGAACTAAATAGCTTGACTATCGATGGATATAAATTAGCGAATGCATACTGTAGAGAAGTGTTTAAAAATGGTGGAGTGATAATTTACTCCAAATTAGGTGTTATCACCACCCCAAAACATAATTTGGAAAAATACAATTTTGAGAAACATTTCGAATCAACAGCTGTTGAATATGAATGTTCTATAGGTAAAATAATCATTGTTTGTATTTATAGATCCCCTACTGGAAACATTATCAAATTTATGGATAGTTTGACTAAGATATTAGAACAAATATCTATGGCGAATTCATATGTATTAATATGTGGCGATTTTAACATCAATTTTCTTGTAAATGGTGATGATCAAAACTCTCTGATTGATTTGTTGCACTCATATGGCCTGCAGGCTCACATAAGTCAGCCAACAAGACTTACTACCACATCTAGCACGTGTATTGATAACATGTTCTCTAATTTAAAATCACATTGTTCCCTAGCTAGGGTAATAGATTTAAAAATGTCGGATCATTTTTTTCAGTGTATTAGTGTAAATACAACATTACCAAAATCATCTGGAGATGTTAAATTCGTAAGAAGTTTTTCTGTTGAACAGATTAATACATTTATTTTGAAAATGAGTGAAATTAGTTGGACTCCTGTTTATACACATAATTCAGTCGACAATATGTTTGACACATTCTATCAGATTTTCATTGATGTTTTCAATATAGCTTTCCCACTAAGAAAGAAGAAACCTTTCCCTTCATCAAATAAAAATAAAAGTTGGTTTACTAAGGAATTAAAAGAGATGTCTATTTTGGTTAAGAGGGCATACGACACTTTGAAAACTAATAATAATTGTGTAAACAAATTGTCGTACTCAAATATTAAAAGACGGTACAGAGACGCTATCAATGAGACCAAGCGAAAGAAAAATGATGCTATTTTGAATGCAGCATCAAACAAGTCAAAAGCTGCGTGGAATATTATAAATCAAAACCAGAACGTTAAAGTAGCTGAAAGGCAATTAGCTATCACACTAGAAGATGATAAAAATAATTTAATTTCTTCTACAAAACTTGTTGCGGATATGTTCAGTGATTATTTCGGAAATATTGTTGATAATCTTGTTGACTCAAGAGTGCTGATCCAAAATGGACCAAAGTCGAATTCTCAGCCAGAGAGGCTTATACATAAATCTATATTTTTAACGCCATTGACTGCAAAAGAATATTATCAAATCATTGACAAAATAAGTGTCAAAAAATCTTCAGGTATGGACAATATTCCATGCAATATAATTAAGCACGTAGCAACTTATATTTCGAAACCATTAATATATATCATTAACAATTCTTTCAATCTGGGCATTTTTCCAACTTCACTAAAATATGCTAAAATAATCCCACTGTTCAAGAAAGGGGATAGAAAGAAAATGAATAGTTACAGACCAATTTCAGTTCTATCTGTCTTTTCAAAATTATTTGAAAAAGCCTTCTGCTCAAGAATAATTTCATTCTTAGAATCTAATTTACTACTTAACACAAATCAACATGGTTTTACTAAACATAAATCAACTAATACCGCAATACAGAGTTTTATCAGTGAAGTGTTGTTTGCCTTTAAAAATAACGAGAAGTCATTCGGTGTTTTTTACGATTTCACCAAGGCTTTTGACACAGTGAATCACGAACTTTTATTATCAAAATTAAGAATGCTTGGTATATCAGGGGTGGCCAATGATTGGGTCAGATCCTATCTATTTAATAGGAAATCTTACGTTTATGTAGAAGGAAATGGTACCGATGTTTCATACTCTGAGGAGAGAACAACAAATATTGGCATGCCTCAGGGGTCTAACATAGCTCCTTTGTTATTCATTCTCTTCACAAATGATTTGCCCAGTGTAGTAAAAGACGGTAAACTGACGCTGTTCGCAGACGACACGACTCATTTAATTAGCTCGTATAACAATGATTTAGTTGCAAAAACAAACATGGCTGTTAATAGTATGGAAACCTGGTGTTGCGATAATAATCTCTTCTTAAACCAGGATAAAACAGTTCTCTTGAGATTTGATCTGGATAGGAAAACCGTTACTATGAATAGTCCGTTAGTAAGACTAGAGGGGAAAAGTATTGAAGCTCACACAGAGACTAAATTTCTGGGCCTAATACTAGACAATCGCCTAGAGTGGGGCGAGCATATAGATGTGGTATGTAATAAGGTTGCTTCAGGTTGCTTCCTCTTGAAGAAGCTCATGCAGCATACCAACATTCAGGTAGTCAAAATGGTCTACTTTGCACATATTCAATCGTTGCTCCAATATGGGATCATTATGTGGGGTGCATCCACTCACACCAAGAGACTATTTATTCTCCAAAAACGTGCAGTAAGATATATGGCAAATTCGAGCTATAACCCTTGTGCCGAAGTTTTTTACAAAGACTCTTGTTCTAATCTCTTCAAATCATTTAAAATCCTTACCTTACCAAGTTTATACATTTACTCTACAATTCTGTATGTAATTGAAAATTCCCATTTGGTCTCGAACAGTGAAACTATCCACGATTATAATACACGTAACAAAACGAACATAAGATTGGAACGCTTCAAAAATAATCTATATCTGAAAGATCCCGTTCACATGGGCTCAAAATTTTTAAATGCACTTCCGCTTTTATTAAAAAAGAAAAAGGGTGATGAGTTCAGAAAATGCCTCAAGACATACTTAATAGACAAGTGTTTTTATTCATATAGAGATTATTGTCTGTAATCAGTGTTTGTATGTTTCCCATATATAATGACCGATCATCATTATGAGTGTACTTCAAATGTTTTTTTTTCCAATGTTATTTTAAATGTTATTTTTAGTTTTAATATGTATTCCAAAAAAAAATATATATATGTGCATGTAATAACTGTATATAATAACATCATGACTGTCTGTATATCCTTGGGATCTTTGGGACAATAAAAAGAATTATTATTATTATTATTATTATTTACGTCGGAAAAAATATCAAAATCCACTTTGGGGGTTCTGTCGTGTCACTAGAACCCCCAAATTGATTTTCCCCTAGCGCCCAAACGAGTTGAGCACAAACGATGTAATTTCGCGCACAAACAAGCACAAACGAAGCACAAACGATTGACGTCGAAAAAATATCAAAATTCACTTTGGGGGTTCTGTCGTGTCGCTAGAACTTCCAATTTGATTCGCCCTAGCGCCCAAACGAGTTGAGCACAAACGATGAAATATCGTGCACAAACGAGCACAAACGAAGCACAAACGGTTGACGTTGGAAAAAATATCAAAATTCACTTTGGGGGTTCTGTCGTGTCGCTAGAACCCCCAAATTGATTTGCCCCTAACACCCAAACGAGTTGAGCACAAACGATGAAATATCGTGCACAAACGAAGCACAAACGGTTGACGTCGGAAAAAATATCGAAATTCACTTTGGGGGTTCTGTCGTGTCGCTAGAACCCCCAATTTGATTTGCCCCTAGCGCCCAAACGAGTTGAGCACAAACGATGAAATATCGTGCACAAACGAAGCACAAACGATTGACGTCGGAAAAAATAACAAAATCCACTATGGGGGTTCCAGCGACATGTACCTACTTGGATGGGTGACCGCTTGGGAACACCACGTACCGTTGGCTTTTTTTCCCGTAGCTCAGTGAACTGAGAAATGGATTTGGAAGCTATTTTATTACTATCCTTCGTCGGTCATATCACATTTTTTTTATTATTGTTATTTCTGTAATTTCTTTCACTTGAGAATATAGGCTTCTGGTCGGGGTGCTAGCACTCTGAACCGTCATTCAGAAATACTGCTTATAGATGCAGTATTTCCGAATTGTTGAATCCAATTGAATTGAATTGTTGAATTGCTGAGCCTAGAATCAGTGACCGATACTTCAACTCTTGAACTTGATGATAAATTCTCACCTAACACGTGGCCCGAAGTTTGGTTTCAATGCCATAGGAGTTGGGGCACTTGAATAAACGATAAATGAATGTTTAGAAATGTGTTTCTGAATTTCTGATTTGTTGTTGTCCCCGTCATCGTCTATGAAATTCTTGAGAGTATTAAATAAAGTAATAAAAACAGAAATATGAAAAGCGGAATTGAAACACGAATCATATTGAAGGAAAGACGAATGTGATCCACTGGAAGGGAGAGATTAAAAAACATATCCACCCTGATTATTCAGCAACAACTGCATGTGCTCAATCACGTTATATGGATATTGGATCTTCTACATTTCCATTTAATTGTACTCTTGTTCAGTTATAATGGTTATTAAGTGGTGTAATCGGGATTGTCAATTTCCATCGGCAATAATATAGTGATGAGAGAATGAGATAGAATATTACACGTAATATGATGAAATTTATAGTTTCAGTGAACAATAAGAATATATTAGTATTGAGACGTGTGGCCGAGTGGTAATACACTGAACCGTCATTCAGAAGACCGTGATTCGATTCCCGACGTAGTCGACCATCCTGACAGTGGGTGTTTTTCGTAGTTTTCCCCTGTCATGCAGGTCAATAATGGGATGGCTCCTTAACAACAACTCCCCAATCGAAGAAAACCTTTCACCTCACCATCCTATCATCTCATATATTATCATTCACCGACGCCAATATATCTTCGTGATCAGTACAGTGCGTCGTTAAACCCGATATAAATAAATGAATGGGTGACAAAAGAATAAAGCAAATATATTCTTCGTATGTTAGTCAGTACCCACTGATTATTGTCAACGGCCATACCATGTTGAATACACCGGTTCTCGTCCGATCACCGCAGTTAAGCAACATCGGGCGTGGTCAGTACTTGGATGGGTGACCGCTTGGGAACACCACGTGCCGTTGGCATTTTTTGTACCCGTAGCCCATCTAGTGGGCTGAGGAACCGATTTGGAAACTATTTTTATTACCATCTTTCGTCTGATATATCACATTATTCCTTCATGTTATTGTTACTAGTCAAACGCGAAATATGCGTTGTAAGATGAGCGAGATATCTGAATAAGGTATGAAAGTCCTTGAAATAGTTTTACCCTTGCTACTTTATCGACTTTGGTATTCTACACACCTTGATATCTGAATAAGCTTTAAAAGTCGTTAAAGGAGTTCTACTCTTGCCACTTCATTGACTCTGGTATTCTACACACCTTGACGCATATAAAAAAATACTTCATTGTTGGTCAACTCTTGAATCTAGAAAGCAGTGAATCTCGACAACTTAATTCTGTCATAATTTTTATGATATATTTTATGAATATTATCAGTCATTTTATTTTTTTTCTCCAAAACGACTGATCAGAATTGCTTAAAAAATCGTGATAATGTGTAAAATCCATGTATACACATTTAGAGAAAATTTCATCCCATTTGGAGATATTTTATTTTTCAACATTTTCCGCCCAGCCAAATCTTATGGGGTTTTTAGAAACTTTGAGATGATGATTCTCAAAATCGGTCCGACCGATTCATCCCAAAAACTATACAGTTCTAAGTTGGATGAGTTTGCGTGTACAAAAAAAGTTTCATGTTGATCAGTCAACCCTTGCGACCTGTGGAGTGCTTAAAAACAAAACAAAACAAAAAAAAAAAACACACAGACAAAGCCCTATAAGAGTGGGATGGAGACTTCGCTACGCTCATCAATTATTGTTATATCTTCCACTCACGAATATGGGCTTCTTACTGAGACGAGTGGTCGAGGGACCGTCTCACTCTGAAACGTCATTCAGAAATACTGCTTATGAAAAACACTAATATTAAAAGTAAAATTGAAACAGAAATTATAGTACATTGAAGAAAAATGTAATACATTGGAGGGGAGAGATTAAAAGCACATCAACTTGAATTATGCAGCAACAACTGTTTTAGAACACGTTCCATGAATAATGAATATTCTACATTACCATTCAATTTGACTCTTGTTCACTTATACTGGTTATTCAGTAATGTATTTGTGGATTTTCGATTTTCATCAGCAATAATATAGTGATATTTTTTTCTAATAACATCGAAACTTGATACTAAATCATTGTTTCCCAATCAAGGCTAAGGATGGAAAATAGGATCGTTCGGTCGGGAAACCACAAGGGCGATCTTACCACCCAATTTTGATTATTTAAAACTAATGAACTTCAACACCAAGACTGCGCTGTCTGTGACCTTGATTTTTCGCCGTAAACAGAAGTCTTTCAGTATAAACACACGAATGTTGTATCTTTCACTTCGAACTAAGTCTCTTGGGCAATGATCACTTCTTTCCATTGACAGCAAATTTGAAGTTGATCATTATACACAATCGACAAATTAAATTAGTGATAGGCCTATAATGTCATAACTAGGCCTATCACTCTACCACTTAATGGTCGTGGCCAATGAGTACTTCATCCAAGCATTTGCTTCGAGGACTGTGGGAAATCACGAAAAACCTAGTCAGGATGGATAAAAAAGGAGTTTGTTGGTCTTGAGCCTTTTCTTTCAACTTCATTGCTTCTTTCCTTCTTTTCTTGTGGTGTAATAATAGAATGAAATAGAATATTACACGTAATATAATTAGGATCATAGTCTCAGTGAACGATATGAATATAGTAGGAACGTTCCTCTTATATCAATCGGTACCCACTGATTATTGTCAACGGCCATACCATGTTGAATACACCGGTTCTCTTGAAGCAGCAATGGTGAAGGCAATTCCCAGACAGGAAACTAGAGCGAATTCCACCTATGACCTACCACCGGGACTGATGAGATCTATCGAAATCAAGAACCAAGCGAGAAGAACATACCAGAGACTACGGACGGCAGATTCTGCCAGAAGGTACAACCAGCTGAACAAAAAGCTGAAGGAGCTGATACTAACACACAGAAAAACAAAGTGGGATGAGGCAATTGGATTACTCAACTTCAAGGACAATTCAGTATGGAGAATGGCTAGGAGGCTCCAGAGACGCCCACAACCCGATCCCCCCATAGGGAGAGCATGCCACCCTCAAGACAAAGTGAACCTGCTGGCGGAAACACTCTCGGAGTCTTTCATCCCGAACATTAGCAACAATTACACAAGAGACCTGATACACGAACTTCACCATCAGGAAGCTAATGAGGTAGAGGATGCACAGATAGATCCCGTCACCATCGAAGAACTGTCGTCATTAGCAGAGAAGCTGACACTGAAGAAAGCCCCAGGAGAGGACAAAATCACGAATGAGACCATAGTTGAGCTCTCAAACCATGCAATCAACATCTTTTGTCAGCTGGCCAATGCAATACTCACGGTGGGCCACTTTCCAAACACCTGGAGATCTGCCACTGTCATCACATTCCTGAAGCCGGGCAAACCACCGACAGACCCAACCAGCTACCGTCCGATCAGCCTTCTGTCAGGGCTGTCGAAGATGATGGAAAGAATAATACTCAGAAGAATAAACCAGCACCTTGAGGCAAACAACATAATTCCTGATTCGCAATTTGGTTTCCGTCAAGGCCATTCAACCTCACAACAACTCCTTCGTGTCACAAATCTGATAACAGCAAACTTCAACAAAAACCTCGTCACGCCAGGCATATTCTTAGATATCTCCAAAGCCTTCGACAGGGTGTGGCACGAAGGAATATTAATAAAATTCCACAGACTGAAATTTCCTTCATATCTCACTTCAATCATCAAATCTTACCTCTCCAATAGAACCTTCCACATATCTCGCAATGACCATCAATCTCAGAAACATCCCATTCTCGCCGGCGTTCCACAAGGCTCCGTTCTAGGACCTGTCCTATTCAATATCTACACGCACGACATACCAACTCCCCCTCCGTACATCACCCACGCCTTCTATGCAGATGATGCGGCGATATTGGCAACATCACCGTATACTGCACAAGCAATTTCAAGACTACAAACGGCAATAGATGAGATAACTTCCTGGTATCACAAATGGAGAATACAGCTAAATGTGGAAAAAACCCAAGCGATCATCTTTGGATTCGGGGGAAAGCAGAGGAAGACCGAGAGCCTGATGATGGAAAATCGACCAATCCCATGGTGCAAAACAATAAAATACCTTGGAGTAACCATGGATCGCTGCCTAACCTGGAACCACCACATAAATGACGTCAGGATCAAGGCTTCCAAGAAATACTATTCACTCTATCCTCTCCTCAAATCAAAACAACTCACAATAGCCGCAAAACTACACCTAAACAAGAGCATAATCCTCCCCTCGCTTCTTTATGCATCACCAATATGGTCGAGCTGCTCAGCTGTACATCTCAACGCCTTACAAGTATTTCAGAACAAGATTCTACGCACCATAACCACCCTTCCGCGATGGACACGTATCACCACATTACATGAGGAGACCAAACAACCACTCATTGAAGATACCTGTAAAATCCTAGCTCAGAACTTCTATGCATCGTTATCCCAATCCAGAATTAATTACCTGAAGGAACTTGCCACTAATCCCATACGTCCAACAGACACCAGGAAGAGACCGATAGCAGCTACAGGTCTCAATGAACATCAACCCCCAATGAAAAGACTCAGGATATATGAACCCCCATAGATATGATTATCAATCACCAGTTTGATTTAAACTTCCTTGGACAAGTCAATACCATGAACCATATGTAAATCTATCACTAAAGATCAGGTTAAAAAAGGTCTGAGGACACATGGGTTAGCTCACTGTTGAAGAGCGAAAAGAAACTTTAAATTCAAAATTCTCACAAACTTACAACTGCTGAACAGTACATCGTTAAAAAAAAAAAATCCGGAGAATAAAATATACCATATTCCTTTTATGATCGAAAAGATCGGTATTGGAAAAAGATAAATATAGTCATTACGACTAAAAGAAGACAGGGTACACCGGTTCTCGTCCGATCACCGCAGTTAAGCAACATCGGGCGTGGTCAGTACTTGGATGGGTGACCGCTTGGGAACACCACCTGCCGTTGGCATTTTTTCCCGTAGCTCAGTAGACTGAGAAATCGATTTGGAAATTATTGTATCACTATCCTTCGTCGGTCATATCACATTTTTTTTTTATATATATTTCTGTTATTTCTTTCACTTGTGAATATGGGCTTCTCACTGTGACGTGTGGTCGAGGAGCTAGCACTCTGAACTGTCATTCAGAAAAACTGCTTATAGATGCAGTATTTCCGAATTGTTGAATCCAATTGAATTGAATTGTTGAATCCAATTGAATTGAATTGTTGAATTGCTGGGCCTAGTTTCAGTGACCGGTACTTCAACTCTTGAACCTGATGATTGATTCCCACCTAACACGTGGCCCGAAGTTTGGTTTCAATGTCGTAGGAGTTGGGGCACTATAAAGGTAAATTCATAAATAAACCATAAATGAATGATAAAAGGTGTATTTCTGAATTTCTGATTTGTTGTTGTCCTCGCCACTGTCTATGACAATCGTGAGAGTATAAAATGAATAATTAAAAACAGAAATATGAGAAGCGGAATTGAAACACGAATCATATTGAAGGAAAGACGAATGTGATCCACTGGAAGGGAGAGATTAAGAAACATATCCACCCTGATTATTCAGCAACAACTGCATGTGCTCAATCACGTTCTATGAATATTGGATCTTCTTCATTTCCATTCAATTGTACTCTTGTTCAGTTATACTGGTTATCAAGTGGTGTAATCGTGGATTGTCAATTTCCGTCGGCAATAATATAGTAATAAGAGAATGAAATAGAATATTACACGTAATATGATGAAATTTATAGCTTTAGTGAACGATTAGAAGATAGTGGTAGTAATGTGGCCGAGTGGTACTACACTGAACCGTCATCCAGGAGACTGGGATTCGATTTCCGTTGTAGTCGATCATTCTGACAGGTGTTTTTCGTGGTTTTCCACTGTCATTCAGGTCAATACTGGGATGGTTCCTCAACAACAGGCCACGACCGACTCCTTCCCACTATCCAAAAACACCTGATGAATAAACCCTCCGTCTCATCATCCCATCATCTCATATATCATTCACCAACGCCAATAGATCTTCGTCATCAATACGGTGCGTCGTTAAACCCAATATGAATGGATAAATGAATAAAAAAAGGATATATATTAAAAACGTTCTTCTTATGTCGATCAGTACCCACAGGATAATGTCAACGGCCATACCATGTTGAATACACCGGTTCTCGTCCGATCACCGCAGTTAAGCAACATCGGGCGTGGTCAGTACTAGGATGGGTGACCGCTTGGGAACACCACGTGCCGTTGGCATTTTTTTCCCCGTAGCCCAGGACCCTTACCTAATCAATTTCGTGCCAGTGCTAGCTAGCTCCGAAAGACTAGGACGCCCAATAAAATCTACCATCAATGTCAATATATTACGAAACAAATTCTCGGTCTCTTGGACTGAATAATTCATCATATTTCGTAGCTTACCTCATGAGCAGTTCTGAGATTTTGTGCTAACAACAATGGAAATACGCTGATACTAGACACGTTGCCATGACAGGTAGCTTTCCCAGTGTACATTGACCAATCAAAGTCTTGGCCTTTTCGAGTCAGCTAGCACGAAATGTATTAGGTGAGGTCCAGTAGCCTAAGGAGCCGATTTGGAAACTATTTTATTACTATCCTTCGTCGGTCATTTTACATTATTTCTTTCACTTATGAATATAGGCTTCCCACTGAGACGAGTGGTCGAGGGGCTAGCACTCTGAATCGTAATTCAGAAATGCTGCTCATAAAAAACAGAAATATGAAATGCAAAATCATAACAGAAATTATAACGTAAGTCCACTGCCGCTTACAACACCTCTACAAGCGATGTCAGTTAGTGTTGCTCTCCCTCAGCCTGTTACCTTCTGAAACATCTACTTACCCGAATGGGCTCCAGTTACGAGAATAAATCTGCATAACCTTGTGTCACAGCTCCCACGTCCTTATGTTCTTCTAGGCGACCTGAATGCCCAAAATAACTTGTGGGGTGACACAATGGTGGATGGTAATTGCAGAGGACGTCTTTTCGATAATTCTTCAATGACAACGACTTAATTATTCTCAACAATGGAGAGAAAACAAGGTTTAATGCTTTCAACGGTGAGTTTTCAGCGATCGATCTTTGTGTCTGCACCCCATCTGTCGCACCTCTCTTCAATTTCTCCGTTCACTCAGATCTGTGTGGTAGCGATCACTACCTTGAGAGTAGATTCTCATCAACGGCCCTTGCGGTGTGCGCAGTGGAACTTGCGCCGCGCGAACTGGAGCCTTTTTACAAATCATGTTGATTTGAAGAACTCTAATAACATACATGATACTGATAGAAGGACTGAGCATGTGACAGAGGTGATCATTGCCGCAGCAAAAGAGAGCATTCCTCTTACGTCGACCAACCAACGCCACATACCCGTTCCCTGGTGGAACGAGGAATGTAATGTAGCGATTCGTAAGAGGAAACGAGCCCTTCGAATTTTCCGGAAATACCTAACCAATATCAACCTTATGGCATTCCGAAAACTCCGAGCGAGGGCTCGTTTCATCATTAAGACTTCGAAAAAAGCATCATGGAAATCTTACATTTCATCCATTAATGTTCACACACCACTCACCAAGGTGTGGAATAGAGTTAGGAAGATAGACGGCAAATTCAAAACATCCTGTATATCTGGGTTGAACACAGATGGTGGTCTGATTACCGAGCCACAGGAAATAGCTAATGCTATCGGGTCCCATTTCTCGTACGTCTCTAGCTCTCACCACTACTCGGCATCGTTCCAGATACACAAACGTGCTGCAGAATGTAGAAGATTGGATTTCTCTTCTGCGAACAACGAGGTGTATAACGTGCCGTTTAGTGTATGGGAGTTGGAGAACGAGATACCGTGCGCACGAGACACAGCACCAGGGATTGATGGAATACACAATCAGTTCTTGAAACACCTACCAGTTGCCGCTCTGAATGACCTTCTCAACCTGTTCAACCATATCTATTCAACCGATACTTTCCCTGATTCTTGGAGACAAGCTATCCAGATACAGATCTTGAACCATCTAAGGATAAGCATTCACCATCAAGCTATAGACCTATATCTCTGACCAGCTGTCTGTGTAAAGTGATGGAAAGGATGTTAAACAACCGCCTCGTTTGGTGGTTGGAACGGAGAAACCTCCTTTGCACAGTACAGTCTGGATTCAGAAAAAAATAGAAATACCTTGGATCATCTTATTCGTATGGAAAGCTTCATACAAGAAGCTTTTCTTACGAAGCAGGAAGTGATAGCTGTATTTTTCGACCTTGAGAAGGCATTCGATACCACCTGGCGCTTCAACATATTGAAAACCTTATCACAATGGTGTTTCAGAGGTCATCTTCCTAATTTTGTCTGTAATTTCATGACCAACCGACGTTTCAAGGTACGAGTTGGTAATGTGTTGTCGGATGATTTCATCCAAGAGAACGGTGTACCACAGGGTTCTGTCCTCAGTGTTACTTTGTTCGCCATGGCTATAAATGGTATTGTTCGAAGCGTTCCATCTTCTATCACTTCCTCCTTATTTGTCGACGACTTGGCTATATTCAGTAAGTCAGCGAGAAGTGCAACGGCCTCTCGCCAAATCCAACTTGCAATTAGGAAACTGGAAGCATGGGAAGATGAAACTGGGTTCAGGTTTTCTACATCAAAATCAACGTGCATGCGTTTCTCTCGTCTGAGAGGCCTGCACCCTGACCCAGATATATATCTTCGTAGAGAACTTCTCCAATTCACTGAATCGACAAAGTTCCTAGGGCTGACGTTTGACGTGAAGTTGAACTGGAAATCTCACATTTCGCAACTCAGACTCAAGTGCTTCAAATCACATAACCTTCTCCGTTATCTTAGTGATACCAAATGGGGAGCGGATCGCACCACGATGCTGCGGTTTTACCGAGCATTAATACGTTCCTAATTGGATTATGGTAGTGTTGTGTACGACTCGGCACGAGAGAGCTACGTGAAGCCACTCAATACAGTTCACAACACAGGCATCCGACTGGCCATAGGAGCACTCCGTACCAGTCGGGTGGAGAGCTTGTATTCTGAGGCTGGTGAGCCCTCGTTGAAGAGTCGACGTGCATATCTCCTTTGCTCATACGCTTCGAAGTTATTCTGCAGTAAGCATCATCCCACCTACCAATCAGTTATCAATCCTAGATTTCATGCTCTCTATGAATCGAAACCATTCGCTACCATACCAACTGGGATTCGTTTGAATCATATTTTGGTCGAAGAGTCATTTGTATACCCTCGAGTCTATCCAATTCGATTTAGTGATACCGCCCCTTGGTTGGCTCCACGTCCGGAGTGCTTGATGAACTTGTCATCAAGTACGAAGGCAAGCACGAGTGCAGAAGAGTATAAGCAAAAATACCTGGAGCTCTGCACACACTACCCCGGACATATTAAATACTACACAGACGGATCAAAACTGAACGGCAAAGTTGGCTTCCCATTCGTTAGCGAATCCTCCACTGTTAGTTTCAGATTGGGTTCGATGAGTAGCGTATATGAAGCCGAGTTGTTCGCAATTGTCACCTCTCTACAGCACATTCAACAACGGCCTGAGAAGTGCTTCCTGATCTGTTCCGATTCTTTGAGTGCACTCCAAGCCTTGACACAGATCTTCCCAACTCACCATCTAGTCCAGAAAGTGCAGACACTCCTGACCGCCCTTGCCTCGCAGGATGTCAGTGTAGTGTTCTGCTGGGTACCTGGACACGTGGGGATTGGTGGTAATGCGTCAGCGGACAGGGCTGCCAAAGAAGCGACGGAGAAAGAAGATATTGATAACCCGAGAGTACCTTTCAATGATTTCAAGGCATATTTCAAACAACTTTTCAAATTTCGTTTCCAAAAAGAATGGGACAGGGAGACCAACAACAAGCTGAAAGAAATAAAGCCTACTGTTAGTGCTTGGGAATCTTCAATCCGAGGTTCACGGAGGGAGGAAGTAGTTCTCACTCGTCTGGGAGTGGGACACACACTTTTAACCCATTCCTATCTCTTCACCCCCGATAAAATCGTCCCCAGATGTGAGTTTTGTAACGAGATTTCAACTGTTCGACACATATTGCTCGAGTGTCGGAAATATACTACTCTGAGGAGACAGCTTGGTATGGAAGACACAATATCAAAGATTTTAGGGAATAATTCAAAATCGATAGATACCATATTCAGCTTCCTAAGATTATCGAATCAATTGGATCTCATTTGACATGCTCGTGGTTCTGCTTCAGACGATAAAGTCTAAAACTCTAATATTCTTTCGATAGCAGTTGGCAGTCCTGCAAATATGCGTGCTTTCAGTAGTGGAGCGAATTGTAGAAGTCAGCCTTCATCATGGGTGTAGATATAACAACATGGAGAGCAAGAATTGGTTCATGTAATAAGGTTTATGTAGGACTACAAGTGGGTTATTCGAAATTCAGTTGACTCATTGCCAGTGGATTTTTATCATCCATATATATCATTATATATCGCATCCTTGACAATACATAATCCCAGTCATCTTTCAAGTACTGTGGGAATAAGAGGGAGGCTAATAGCTCATCGGTTGGTTAGAACGGTGCTCCTTACATATTATGATGGCCTAGAAAATGTAAGTTTGAAGGCTCTCTTGTCCAGTAGCTCTTCTTAGTGTTTATTTTCATTTCAAAGAGATGTAAGGCTTTGTAGCTTATTCGATCTATATCCACTTTACATGTACCTGGTAATATGATCAGTCCGTCATTTCCAAAGTACAGTGAGAACAAATCCTTGGTATCGAGTACCGCATCTATTGAAAAATAGGAGACGATCATGTTTATGATTGTGTCAATTATGTTTGTGAACATGGATCCACTTTGAACACCATGATGTTTCTGTACCCTATTACCACTGGATGTCCGAATGGGGGGTAGTCATGAAAAAGTCAATCACTTCCTCATAAACGCGTTGGTTTAGCTCAGAATTACTGTCAACTATTCCATATTCTGTTTCAACTTTGGTGAAGTCTATCTCCTTGGCTAGAATGCCAAATGTAATTTTAATTAACCATGCTGGTACGGTCTGTCAAATTTAGAGTAATCTATACATAGTTGCTTACAGCTAGGATCGTACTTCTTGGCTTCGAGGAGGTTGCGGTTAATCCATTCCAGTCCTCCTTTCATCATTTCGCATCCGTGAGCTGTGAGTTACCACAGTCTTGCTTCACTAGTGCATCGATTATTGGCAACGCGAACATACTTTCAGCAAATAGTACATCAACTGGATACGCTCAAACTAATCGCACTTCGTTTTCTCCAACATTGCCTATGTGGCTACGGGCGAAGGCGGCCACATCATGTGGCGGCAGTACTTCTCCTTTTCCTGCTTTGTACCAATACCTTTCGATATTGCGTAAATTATGCTCAACCACATCCAGTGTTGGGTAAGTTCCTCAAAAAAGGAACTAGTTAAAGTTCCAGTTACTCAGCCAAAAAAAACTATCTAAAGTCACAGTTCCTCAGAAAGAAAATAGGAACTGAAAAGTTGACCCTAAAAATAAGTTCCTTTAAAGTTCCTTGAAGAGTTACCGACGCAGATTTTTGTGTATGAATTAGAAGTATTCTCGTGGGCGTCGGAAAAGAGATAACGCCAGTGATTTTCATACAAATATCAGTTAGTTCATTATAGATTACGGTATTATTGGAAATTGATGCAAGATACATTTTTCAATGGCACCTATGATACATACAAGATAATCTTAATCTCAAGATACCTTGAGTGATACTTGTTCCCAAGATACTGCCCCCAGGCCAATGTCAATAATAATACAAAAAAGACTCCCAGATTCACTGCAAACCCACTTTCAACTTCAATGCCATTCCAAAATTCCTGTCACTCAGCCTACCCCTCCTCTCTGAGAATATCAGGCCACCCGCACTGAACACTCTCCACTCCTGTTGAAGTTGGAATGGCTGTGTTAAACTGAAAAACAGCTTCTTCACAGTGGGAAACTCGTGCAGGCCGGCAAGGTTTGGTATGGGAAATGCCAGGTAGCGTTCCAGCTCATCCTGGTCTGCTCGGGGACCGGCTCTTGGAGCTTCGAAGTCGAACAGCCCTTCATCATCTGAGCTATCTGTATCAGCAGCGCCGCCCATGGGTAGGGCTCGCCGGAACTCTTCTTGCAGCCAGCCTTTCGCAACTCCTTCTTTCCTCTCATCCTTTATCCACGTGAAGAGGAAATCAGGGTGCAGAACTGCTGCAAGCACGAGGTTCTTCCGGAACCACTGGTGGCTGAAGCGGTTATCAAGTCCGTTGCTAATTGCAGTCACAAGTGGCTCGCAGATTGCAGCTCCCTCGTCTCCTTCATCACCACCAATCTGCGTCGCAGTGAATACAGCGTTGGAAGAAGTATAGCCATGTAAGCTACCTTCTCCGCTTGGAGCCGGTCAAGAGCTGACGCCACTGGTTTCATAACCTTCATACGAATAAAAAGACTTAATCAGTGGAAAGAATTTTCCCGACACTTACATTGATAAAAACACAGCATTGGTGAAAATGAAATCAATCCAGGACAAGTAATTGGAACAAATGATACCATACTTTCAATGAGAAATGAGAAATCCCATCTTTGAGACATCCGCAGGTAGTCAAGCAAAGCAATATTAATTATTGATTCTCAACTAGGCCTAAAAGAAAATGATGTTATTCCTTAGGCTTACCTCTTTGGATAAACAATAGACATAAATAAAAACCGTGTGATTCTGGTCTGCTTACTGACCATCAACAGCTGGATTGTTCTTCATTGAAGAATTCCACCAAACGTTGAATTTTATAATATGCAGTTTTCAGCTTTACATTCCACTAAGTTTTACAATTTTTGGCGCTGTACGTTTATCTCTCCAAAGAATGCAAATCAATTCATGATTCAGTTACCAGAACAGGATTATGAGATTATTAAAATCTTTTTTACATCATATCTGAAACCAAATTACCTTGCCATACTCGGAGACCAATATTTTGTCGTTTGGCCTGAAGCGTCCGAGCCCAAGATGGTCGCAGGTCTGCTGGAGAGCTTCTTCGACTGAGCAGACTTTAAAATCTTGTTAAGGCATGCGAGCGAGTCATTCAGAGAATTCCACCTGGTAGCATTGGGCGTTACCAGGTTAATTTCAAGTTCTCTTTTACGACGTCAGCATGCAGGGAGCTGGATATCTGTCGGTTCCAAAGTCCCTGGCACAGAGCAAGCGAGGCCCTTGTATGCTGCGTTGTCGGTAACAGCATTTTCGGCATCTTTTGTAGCCACTAGGTTCATCGTGTGGGCTGCATATCGCTCATGGTCGGGCAGGAAGAAGTCTGGTCGATCGCCGTGATCGGGAACATTTTCCAGAAGTGGCCCAAGTTCGAGAGATTTTTCCTCCTGAATGTCATCGTGAATATTGATCTCTGGTTGACCATATATTCTGAAACATTCAGTTCATTTGTACCCTCAGACATCAAATCAACCTATATTATCTAATATCACCGTAGACCTCAGTGTTGTGACGTTACCCGTACTTGAGATATAAATAATGGATTACCAGTTGGATCTGAATCAATCATAGGTATCACGTCACAAAAAGTTAATTCATTTGAAAGCCAATTGAAAAATCTGTCATTTCGGCTAGAGCCTAAGGCAAAATCAAATTCACTGACATATTCTTTGAAAATTAGGGTGAAAGTTGGCAAAGTTTCACTATATCAGTCTGTATAGGCCTTCATAGTTAATTACCGATAGCTGAAATTTGATAATCGCCTAATCAACGTGTAAACACAGAAAAAATCCCGTTGGCCAATTATCTACAGATAAAACTTACCGAAATGCCTTCACAAAATTGGACCCGTTATCCGTCGTGGTGGCGACAACCTTGTTTTGTATCCCAAACTCGTGGTTTCTTTTCATGGTTTGGTTCACATGATTCTGTGTTTGACTCCAATTTGGAAATGCATCAGTTCGAGCCGAATAAGAACGTCGTGCGCCCCTGTCAACAAGAAGAACTTTAATGAATTTATAACCAGATCGCGTTCGAATAGTGACACTGACACTGGGACTTCTTCCAATCGTTTTTTTCGAAGACCATGACCCAGAGGGTATGAAGACACTCTGCATACTGAACCAAGGGCAAGGCGCTTACCGCGACTGCCACATGAGCCCCCCCCCCCCTCCCTGAGAGGCCCGCCGAGCTATTATGGATGGCTTAAGTGGCAGTCGCGAAAAGCGTCCGAAACTGCCAATCACTAAAGAACAAAATAACTGACATAGAATTAATTCTGAACAATTTTGAAGATAGTGAGAGACCAAAAATATCATGTTTCACGGAACATTGGTTTAAATCCAAAGAAGAACATCAAGCATATCCCTTCAAAAATTATATCAACATATCATCATATTACAAGTACACCCTAACTCACGGTGGTGTGAGCATTTAAGTCAGAGAAAATATGTCAGGCAACAAATATTCCAAAATAGACAAACTTGGCGTAGACAAAGACCTTGAATGTACCGCTACAGAAGTTCAAGTCCAGTCATGTGGAACTACTCGTTGTTTCTCTATACAGATCTTCAGATATATATTAATTATATATATATATGTATATATATATATATATATATATATATATATATATATATATATATATATATATATATATATATATATATATATATATATCCATGAGTATATGAGTAGAAGGAAAAGAAACATACATTTATAGAAATTTAAAGGATTCATTCATATAACAAAACAACTTTTATCGACTTATAACCTCATGTTAGAGACAGGTATCGCTCGGCGGTCGTCCAGTAGCTGGTCCACTGCTCTCCACCTAGTTCCCAAGAAGGACGGCCAGTGTCGGCCGTGTGGGGATTACCGCCCTCTCAATGACCGTACCATCCCGGACCGCTACCCTGTCCCACACATTCAGGACTTTGGTCAGAACCTTTCGGGCGAAACCATCTTCTCTACGATAGACTTGGTGCGCGCCCATAATCAGATTTCTGTCGCTTCTGAGGACATGCATAAAACGGCCATCACCACTCGAGTTCTTCTTGCCGGCGCCGACACTTCGGGTAAAACGCCCGTCCACTGGACACCGGAACTTCAGACGGCTTTCGAAATGTGCAAGCGCAGCCTCTCCACGGCCACGCTCCTCGCGCACCCAGATATCACCGCCGAGCTAGCAGTCATTGCCGATGCATCTGACACCAGCGTTGAAGCCGCCCTCCAGCAGAAAACAAGCCAGGCTTGGCAACCTCTTGCCTCCTTCTCGCGGAAGTTGAACACTGCTCAACAAAACAACGGTGCATAAGATCGCGAACTGCTCGCCGTCTAAGAAGCAATCTATTTTTTTCGTCACATGGTTGAGGCATGAACCTTCGCTGTGTACACCGACCACAAACTATTGACGTTTGCCTTCAAACAACGACCTGATGAATGTTCACCACGGCAGTTCCGCCACCTCGATTTCATTGGTCAATTTACCACCGATATACGACATATCCCGGGCACGGACAACGTTGTAGCCGACGCCTTGTCCAGAGTCGAGGCAGGCACAGTTCCCATCGACTATGCTGCCATGGCGAGAGCACAACAGGATGATCCCGAGCTCCGTGCACTTGAACATTCACACTCTGCTCTGTAGATACATCGTAGGAGATTAGCCAACAGCGACCTCACCATTCACTGAGACACATCACAACCCAAGCTCCGTCCATTCGTGCCCCACACTCTACGACGCCAGGTGTTTGACAACATTCATAACATGTCTCATCCCGGCATCGAAGCAACCACCAGATTGGTCACGCAGCGCTTCGTATGGCCATCCATCAATAGAGACTGTAGAGACTGGGCTCGAGCATGCATCAAGTGCCAGTGTTCTAAGGTTACGCGTCACACAGCAGCGCCTGTCGGTCATTACGATCTTTCTGGTGTTAGGTTTGAGCACCTCCACATTGATCTGGTCGGCCTTCTGCCAGTACTCGATGGATTTCGCTACCTGCTCACTTGTGTAGATCGATTCACACCGTGGCCAGAAGCGATTCCCATACTAGACATCACTGCGGACACCGTGGCTTCCGCCCTCGTCACTGGATGGATTTATCGGTTTGGCACGCCTCTCAGAATCAGCACTGACCAATGACGTCAGTTTGAGTCAAGCCTTTTGCGGTCGCTCAATCACCTGATCGGCACGACTCACCACCCACAAGCTAACATGATGGTCGAGCGACTGCACCGCCAACTCAAGGCTGCCCTAAAATGCCACGGCGACGATAGGTGGACCGACGTCCTGCCATGGTTCATGCTCGGTATTCGCGTTTAAAAGTGATCTAGGGGCGCCACTGTCGATTTCCAATATGGCTGACTTAAAGCAGATAGAAATTCAGTGGAATACGCCATACACACGTGATTTTTACGTATCTTCACTGATAATTTGATTTATTTATATAAAATGGCTCTGCTAGTGCTAGAAATCCATAATATTATGGAGTATATGGGAGTGTGCACTCGACCATATATAGAGGGTTCGGCCATTCTCAATTCAAACCATTTAATGGAGTGTGGCATACTGAGTCGATGTGAGGATTCCCATTCAATTACTTTGCTAGGCCTTTGCCTACAAACATCATGCCTGGATGGGAAACCACATCAAATTAGAGTCGTTATCAACGAAACTAAGGCCATTGACAATGCTGTTTGCTCCTGCAAAGCTGGGTCAAACAAGTGTAAGCACATCTTGGCTGTGCTTCTCTTCTTAAACAGGTGAGCAACATAACCTAGCCTTACACAAACCTAGACTAGCCTAGGCCTAGTCATACATTTTATGTCATTAGCCTAGCACCTAGCCCTGCTTCCAATAGAGCAGGCCTATGTTGCTATTAGCTGTATTGCCTTAATATTGCGCTGATACCCATTACTAGGCCTCGTGCCTAACGTTTAATGTAGGCCCTAGACCTCATGCTCTTTCAATGCAGGCATATGCCTGCCCTAGGCTTAGATAAAAGTTGAATACATCATTTTATTTTTCTAGTTTATTGGTGATTTATATAACTAAGCTTCATTGCCAACAAGAAAAAAAGGTAATCTGCTGCCATTCGAGCGCATCTCGACGAAATATTGAGGAATTGTACCATTTTATAAAAAAAAAAGATGATTTACATAGTGTGTATACCTGCTGCCATTCGAGCGCATCTCAACGAAATATTGAGGAATTGTACCATTTTATAGAAAAAAGATGATCTACACAGTGATCTATACCTGCTGCCATTCGAGCGCATCTCAACGAAATATGGAGGAATTATGCCATTTATAAAAAAAATGATCTACACAGTGATCTACACCTGCTGCCATTCGAGCGCATCTCAACGAAATATGGAGGAATTGTGCCATTTATAAAAAAAGATGATCTACACAGTGATCTACACCTGCTGCCATTCGAGCGCATCTCAACGAAATATGGAGGAATTATGCCATTTATAAAAAAAGATGATCTACACAGTGATCTACACCTGCTGCCATTCGAGCGCATCTCAACGAAATATGGAGGAATTATGCCATTTATAAAAAAAGATGATCTACACAGTGATCTACACCTGCTGCCATTCGAGCGCATCTCAACGAAATATGGAGGAATTATGCCATTTATAAAAAAAGATGATCTACACAGTGATCTACACCTGCTGCCATTCGAGCGCATCTCAACGAAATATGGAGGAATTATGCCATTTATAAAAAAAGATGATTTACACAGTGTGTATACCTGCTGCCATCTGAGCGCATCTCAACGAAATATGGAGGAATTATGCCATTTATAAAAAAAGATGATTTACATAGTGTGTATAACTGCTGCCAGTACGAGCGCATCTCAACCGTGGAACGGTTTGCATGAAGCATGGGTTTTTGTGAAGGTTCTTTCACTTATTATCACTTCTTCGTTTCATTATCAGCTGCTCACTCCCCCGAATAACCTACCTGTTGATGTGGTCGTTGAGCAGCATTCAAATTTAATAAAATGTATATTCTAGTATATTGTATACTTGTCTAGTCTAGTATGACTATACATTCTTCAAGATTTCAATTTAGCTGATGGTCGTTCTGTGCTCTGCTTTTATCTACAATAAATCTATTGGTGAATAACAATCTCGTCTTCAAAATAGTCATTATTATATGACAGCAATGCTAATAAAAAGATGTACAGTATCATTTTGGTTTCAACATATAGCACTTTGGTGTGGTATATTGCAGGAATTCCTTAGAAAACCTTGAGGACCTGAGTTGCACCGACATTACACAACAATGGGGCAAAATAAAGGCTCAAGCAAAGGCCATGTATGCAGCAGTTCCTGCTAGGTATTTCTGCCATACAGAAAAAAAACAGATGCCCTACAGAGGACGATACCAGCCACGCAGGAAAACTCCTGAAATGCTTGATTTGCTGCGCAATACGTTACTGGAGGGTGGGTTTGAAATGACTGTTTTGGTGATTATTAAAAAATGCAAATTTTATTGTTCTGTCAAGTTTTTATTACCGGTAGTTCAATTTCAATAGGCTATATTTCAAAGTTCAGTGGCAGATGTGAGGTTAGTTTGCCATAATTCATTCTCTAGTGATAAGGTCTATAATGATTATTATTTTTAATGAATTGACAGGCGCACTAAACTCGGCCATTGCCATACATATGGCAAACCAACGAGCTACAAGCTCCGCTACAAGTTCTGCTACAAGTTCTGTTACAAGTTCTGCTACAAGTTCTGCTACAAGTTATGTTACAAGTTCTGCTACAAGTTCTGCTACAAGTTCCGCTACACAGCAGCTACAAACTTCTAGCGTTGACGAAGAAATTGAGCCAGGACTACCACTGATGAATAGCCCAACACCTTCGGAAGAAGACAAAGCCTTTGCTTCATGCTGCATATTGTCTAGGCGTGCAACGGTACAACGATCAGCAGAAATCGACAGTATCCAGGTGGCAAGCCTCTCACCAGTCGAGGCGAAGTTTTATAAAGATCGTGTCCTTATAAGCTCCAGTGAGGCAATGGATATGTGCTACAACACAGCGGGCCAAGTTGGGGATCTCTGGCATTCCTTACGTAAGACAAGGATCACTGGGAGCCGTTGCTAAGAACTCTACACTTATAGCAAACCAAGCAAGATCGAGAGGAATTGGGAGGCAAAACTGAATTCCATATTATTCAGCACTTTCAAGGGGAATAGCCATACGACGTATGGTTTAGTAAATGAGCCCATTGCCGTTAGTGCTTACGAACGTCAAACTAACAATCACGTGACAAATCTAGGCATTATCGTAAATCCCAATGTTCCTTGGATGGACGGCATTGTTGGCGCAGCAGGACGCTTAATTGAAGTGAAGTGTTTGATGGAGGGAAAGTCCTCGAGTGGTTTAGAGATGGCGAGTAAGTTAAGTTACGTCATAGTGACAGGTGATAAGGTAGAGTTGAAGATTAAACATAAGTACTATGGACAAGTGCAGCTAGGCATGCTCCTAACCGGCCTTGATGTGTGTGACTTTCTTTTATACTCGAAACTTTCTGATGAGAATCTTATCATTGAGGTACCTTTCGATGAAGCCTTTGCTGAACAACTCGTAACTAGCCTACGTAGTATTTATTTTCGTAAGATGCTACCGTTCCTTGTGGCTAATTGTAGTTGACTTTTGGGAAACAATCAACAAACATTCCTTGTTTTAGTCTTCTATTCTTACCGTATTCCTGTGTGCAACAAACATTAGTTGATTCACGAATTGTGTTATTGTTATATGTATCAACCTACAAACAATCGTAGTTACGGTAATTAATTATACCATCAAACATTTTTTCTTTTATTCTTGCTTCTCGTGTGTAATTGTTCTCTATCTCAACCCACAAACAATCGTTGTGATAGGCCTATACTTATATTATTATAATAACTGACAAACATTTCTTATTTCCACTCGTGTGTTATTGTTACATGTGTCAACCTACAAACAATCGTAGTTGCATTATTATATTTAGGTGAACCAACAAACATTCGTTGTGTTTTTGTTTTCTTAATATTACTTCTCGTGTGCATGCCTACAACTAGGAAAACGCGGGATGCGCGTTGTGAGATGAGCTTTGAAGTATGGAAGTCTAGAATGAAAAATAACTTGTCCGCTCAATTTACATCTACGGACCTTGGATTACTTCAAACGTTCAAAAACCTTACCTGCAACTTGCTGATATTTATAGTGCTGCAACCTGTCGCATATACACTTTGCAAATTCAATTGATCCAAATATTCAATAAAATGTACACTTTTATTGCGTTTTCTTTGTTATTTCTCATCCGATTGTTGCAAAACTCTCTGAAAATGTGTATAATAGTATTCATCATATTCGGTGAAAATTTGAGAGCTTTTGAAGAATTCTTGTTTTTTAAGTATTTTTCCTCCGGGTTATTCTTACGAGGATTTTTCAAACTTTCCGATTATTTTCCTGAAAAACCTTCCGACCGATTTTTCTGAATAACAATCCCAACCTATTCTGGTATGACACCAACGTTCAGAAAAAGTTTCAAGTTGATTGATTCATTTCTCTAACCTGTATGCCGCGTACATAATTACAAAAAAAAAAAAAACATACATAAAAACGAAGCCCATTTTTTTCAGGGTGTTAAATGGAAAGCTTCGCTACGCTCATCTAACAAACATTCGTTGAGTGACATTTTATTTAAATTGATTGCCATTGACTACGTGATTGTTCAGTTTTATTGTCCGTGGTTTAACCTTCCCACGTTAAAATAAAAAGACCCCGTAGATAGTTGAGACCGTGGTGTGGTTATGGGGCTTAAACTAACATCAACTAACATCCCTTCCTGGCAACTGAGGTCAAGTTGGGCATGGGTTCGAGTCCCGCGTAAATGTTTTTATGGCTTAAATCTTGACTGCATGTCCTTTATCATTAGTTTTGAAGGTACAATGAATATCAGCTCACTGAGACATGTAGTCGGGTTTCACCACTGTTGAAACTACACACGAGAATCATTTCCATTCCTATTTTTTCATTTTTTAACATCAGATTAACAACAAAAAAAGATCGCAGAAAATGTATTTTCTTTAGATAATGATAATGATTAATTCACAGAGAGTGCCTGCCGCTCTGAGCTGATGAGATAACTAACGACAACTCTAAAGCTGACTCCCCATTGACTATCAAACTTGTAACCTGTAACAAACAACTAACAAGCAGAACTGTTGAAAATTCATATTAGAGAAAAAACTCACCATTCAAGATGCAACAACGAATTCGATACCATTTTTCGGCGATTTCACTTCAAAATATCAATGATTATCTTACACATTACAGTGCCCGGTTCTCATGGCAATTTGGCTTGTAGACTCTAAATTGGTATGAATTAATAATGTTGCAAAACATTGTAGCCGAATTGGTTTTCAAGCAATCAGTATTTGAAATGATTAAATTGATTAAATGTCAGTACCGGTACTTTACTAGTAGATTTCGAAAAATTGAAAGACTGTGGAGCTATAATTAACTCGATTTTTTGTAAAACTTCCTTGTTTTCAGAAGACAAATCAGAAAATACTTTCATCAGGTATCATAATTAGTTACCAATAATGTTGAAACATATTAAATTAGCAGTCGTTTCAATTCGTCTGACGAATTTGCTAGCTTGTCGATAATAGTGTCCTTATCGATCCTCTCAAGGAAGTCATACTCCACATTAATAATTAGCAAATATTCCATGATGTCCTGTTTGATCATTGATCGCAGCTTCGTTTTTACTATTTTCAATTTCGAAAACACTCTTTCGCACGTCACTTGAGTGCACGGAAGGGTCAAGACGTATTTGTAACAGATGTAGATGTTCTTGAATGATGATGCTTGCAAAGTATATTCGTAAAGCACTTTGAATGCACACGACAAACAATTCTTACATATTGAGACACTGTTGCACTTGTTCGTGTTCTCTGTCGACTCCTCTTCGGAATTTTCCTCTTCGTCTCTCTTATCTGCATCTTCAAGACGCGTACTTTCGTCTGAGGTAAGCATGCACTTAAGGCTGCTGTACTGTGCTGCAAACTGGACCAATTCCACAACCAATTGGTTCCTGTCAATGTGTGTTAGTTTAGCAACTTCATGTAAGGAGTCACGTGGTATTTCGTTGGAAATGATTTCTGGAAATCTCTTTGGATCTAGACAGGCACAGTCATGTAATAATGCGCTATTAGCAACAAAGCTCTCATCCAAACTGCTTTTTGCTTGATCCAAAATTGATAATTGGGTTTCAATTCTATAAAATTCCATTGGTGTTTTGGAATCACCCCTTTCATCGCATGAAAGTTCACCGGGCATGAGCTTTTTCTTTCCTACCCTCTTTGAAGGAAAATCCGTGTCAAGTTCAACTTCGGTTATTCCTTTCTCATCAAGCTGGGCATTAATTGCGGCAGCAAAAGTTCTGGCGTTTTGGTGAAGGGCATCAAAGTGAGCGATATCTCGTTTTGATTCAGTTTGTGAAGTGAGTGTTTTGACCATATTCCAAGCTGTAAGGTAGTTGAGTGACTTTGCTTGCAGACTTTTACATACAGGATCGCTGGCGGAGAAAATGTCCAAGTAAATGAACGCTGTCATGATGTTTTCGAACTTGCGCCAGTTATCCAGTAATGCTCTGGCCATAAATTTTGATTTAGTATCAAAATGCCTGTCTCCGGAAACGATTTCAATCAAAAATGTTAAAAACACGAAAAATCTTGACTTCTTTATTTCTACATTATCTTCTACGTTGAGCTCTTTGTCCATTATTGCGGAGAGTGCCTTCGCTTTGCTCCACCATCTGGTAGCGCCTATTTTATGTAGTTTTCGTAGTTGATCATTACCAGAATAAGTGTGCTTGGTTATCTCTGTCCAAACTTGCATCCTTTTATGAGAATCAGAAAGGAAGACTGCTGAAGACTCCACTAAACCAAATATGTTTTCCGACGCAGAGCAGCATTGGGTGGCGTCTGACATCACTAGGTTCAAAACGTGACCTAAACAGTGTGTATAGACAATAGATGGGTTGCCTCCCAATCCCTCATTCTTCAAGTGCGCCTGCAAACCATTATATTGTCCTCTCATGTTGGCAGCCCCGTCAAAAGAGCAGGCTGTAATATTTTTGAGATCAAGTCCAGCCTCATCAAATTCTTTTTTAATCAAATTAAAAATTGCCATCCCTGTAGAATCGTTCACAACAACCAATTTTATTAGTTTCTCAAGAACCTCGCCGTTCAATGCGTAGCGCACGCAAATGGCCATCTGATCGAGAACTGCAACGTCTTGTGTAGAGTCAACCATCAAGCTGAATGAACCGGCTTTCTGTACATCGCTTGTAAAGATGCACCAATCGTTCTTATTAGCTTGTTTATGAACGTTTTTGACAAGAAAGTATTGAGTGATCCTCTGCCTCTCGCGTTTGGCTTTCCTTTTTGAATCTGGAGAAGTTTTCGTTTTTTACTCAGGCTGATAGCGGTTTTAACGTGCTCGTTAAGAACAACATCGTATTCTTTCATCAACAAAACCAGCTCTAGAAAATTACCGTGATTTTTGGAACGGTCATCAAGGCAATAAGCAGCTTCATCTGCACCACGATACGGGATACCTTGTCTTCCAATAAATATTACGATATCAATCAATCTTTTAATAACCAAGCGCCTCTGTTCAACTTCTAGCCTATGCATATCTTTCAGTGTGGTGTCGATAAGACTGGCAACGTTTTTGTTTCCTTTAGCCAGAATTGCAGCGGATGTGGCAGTATTGTGAGATTTTGAGTTTTCATGACTATTCAGGTCACTATATATGTTTCAGATTTTGTACATTGTAGCCGGTAATAAACACGCTTTCTTTTTCGTCAGTTTCCTGATGAGAAAACGCCATGCATGTTGAACAGAAAACACTGTTGTTGGTTAAACAGTACGATACCCAAGTTCGTCGAACTCTATCGTTATTAGGTAATTTTTGGTTATAAACCCTGTGATGGTCGAATGGTAAGGTGTGAATATCAGCAGATGGTTGAATTGGATGTTGATCTAGAAATGTGAGTTTTACTGCATCGTTGACGTCTTTTGATGGTCTGATGAAATGGGATAAATTGGAATATTGATTTTCGTGATCACTGATCTCTTCATCGGTATCTGGCACTATATTAGAAATATCACAGACAATTTCGAATTGGGCCCTCTCTGACACGTCTTGTGTTTCTTCTTGTATTCCAGGTGTTGTGTCAGTGTCATTGTCAGTCTCATCTTGAAAAAGAAAAGGCTTTGGTGACGAATCGTATCTAATACACGGTGAGATGACCGATTATACTAACACTTCAAAAAATGTCAAACTAATCAAAACAGAATAGATTACCATTCATTTTATTGTTCGCATTCTGTGGTGAACAACAGCCGTGCCAACGAAACTGACGGATAGGCAAGGCTAATCAATGACAACATAATCAGAACTGAATCAAACTATATTAAGATGTAAGACCCTTCTCTCCTACCACTGATATAATGGAAATGAAAACGCTAGATGATAATTTATTACTAATACATTTTAAGAAGATCGGGTTGCGTTCAATTTACATTCGTAATATAATAATAATAGCCACAATAATAATATTCACACAATAAATAGGAATCTTACGGATATATTAATTTCCGCTAAGCTACAAGAGCAGCTCGTCAGCAGAATATAGGCTACAATAAAATTATACATACATTATTCTCGTGACTCATTGTCTCATTGAGCACACAGATATAATAATCATTGAATACCGGTAATACAAGAAAATAAAAAATAAATATATTATATATATATTTATAATAAATCATTTCGAGAGAAGTTGTAGAGAAAACAAACACAATAGAGGAAATATCTGTATAAAAACGAAGATAAATATTACTTCAATTTAAAAATGTGATTCTACTACTTTGAATAACAGAGACGAGTGGGCGAGTGGTAACACACTGAACTGTCATTCGGGAGACCGGGGTTCGATTCCCGCCATGGTCGACCATGCTGACATGGGTTCCAAGCTAATAAACATTGATAAGTTCCGACTTTTTGTAATTTTTTCATCGTGGCATGTTGCTCTATCTAATCAGCAAATGTGCCGAAGAAGAGTGCCTACCTGTATCTGGCGTAGCCGTGTCTTCTACGTCAGTAACGCCACGATTAACTGAACAAACAGGTGGAACTAGCTTCAGCCCGAAAGATAGTTTCTGTTGTTTCCTATCACTCCCGCACTTCAAAAGTTCTTTTCTGGCAGACTCTTTCCTTTTTGTTGCCCCGGATTTAAATATTCGGTGAGTGGGCTTGAAATCCGACATAATGATGGCAATGATCATGTAATGTAATTTCTAATTTGTAATGATAATTGTAATAACTGGGGGAGTGGATCAGTATCGTAATTGTAAGTATATTAACACGTAATGGTAAATGATAAAATGTTATGTAGAAGAACAACAAAAGAAGAACAAAAACGCACCCGCACGTGTAACTTAAACGATGAAACAGTACAACGCATTGGAAGTCGAGAGAGCAACTGGCAATTATACAAAATACATTGTATAGCGATTTGATTTACTTGCATAAGGGGGGCCCCCTACAACATTTCTATTAATTTCTGTAACTCAGTAATCTTGGAAATGAGCGCAAAAATCGAAGATAAAGATATTATATACGAAGTACAATGATTGTATTGTTGCATTTTGTTCATTAATAACCGCAAAGGTTCGCAGAACATGAACGATTCAGGGGCCTCCGTGCCAGCAAGCATCGAACATTGTAAATGAAATAACATAATTCGCTCAACACCTTCAAACGCCACAGTTGCCGACGCCGATCGAAACATAAGTACAACATTGAGCATTCATTTCCTATGAAATATGATACAAAAACATTTCTCAGTCTTTGCTTACAAAGTTATTACAGATTGAAACAAAACACGTGCACCTCCCACCACATTTCGCTATAGTTACAACCATGTCGTATACAGGCGGGCCCAAACATAGGAATCAATATTTCATAAGATTTTGCTATGTATTTTATATATAATTATATTAAAATTCAAAATATTTGCCCAATTCAAGCATTATTGCAAACTTATATATTTTGGGGGCCTCACTGGCCAGGGGCCTCGGCGGCATTCGCCGCCTAGCCGCCCTGGACAGTCCGAGACTGGCAATGGTCAGCGGCTTTCGGTCTCCATAGACAGGTTGAAACCTGCGTATATTCTCCTTGACCCAGTCACAGCCACCAACGCTCACTTAGCAGCACCTGTGCCGGGTTTTAAGGAAACATCTGATGCTACGGGAACGTCTGCCAGCCAACATACAAATACTACATCCGCAGTGTTGCCAGAAAGTGTTCCACCGTCGCGCCCGTCAAACACTTCACCGTCGTCCCCACTGCGTCCAGCGATACGTCCTCATGCGGTTACTGATGCCACCGGGAAAAATTACCAAAAACTTGCTACGAAAAACTTCGATGGGAAGGAAAATATGAATCCATAGTTTGACATGAACTATATCCAGCACACAATCTTTGTCAGAACACCTCATGGTGAAAAAATATAGGTACCGTATAATAATTCTCAATACAGTAAACCATCGTTAATCCAAACTTGATAAATCCGAAATTCGACATATTTCGATCGTGATATCGGTCCCCGGCCAAAGGTATAGACATTTCAATGTTAATTAATATGGTTAATCCAAAATGGAATCGTATGGTATGGTATAGTATCTCATGGTATGAACCAAAACATTAATATATTGAAAACCACTCATCAAGCCAACACAAAACTTTCTGCACATTCACTCACATCTATGTTGATGGATAACACCACATTTCAAAATATTCTCATAATGAGTAGGTCTACTGCAGGGCGGGATGTGAGTTTTCGAGGTGAGCTGGGGGGATGCGGGTCGATTGTTACATGGTAGTTGATCTAATTGACCTCATTAAGATGTACTCTCCACCTATAGCGCCATTATAGAAAAACCTGAATATAACTGCAATTAGTGTTGCACGATGCACACCTTACTGGTCGGTTCCTCATCAGTCGGGTGGCACAAACAGTACAAAACTGTAGGTGACCGCAAGGTACGGCCACGTGATCGATGCTGGCCGCCTCATCCATGCATACTATACAACGTGTTTCGTTAACCACCTCGACGTCGTTCGCTGCGTGAGGAGCGTCGTCATGGTCTTCTATGTCGACAAGATGTTCCTTCGCTGCAGGGACTTCATCGTGCATCTCATCATCGTCATGGTCAAGGACCTGATTCCGTTCATTAGCGAGATCCCTGGCGATGCGCATGAAATACCCGTCGAAAGTGTGAGCCATGCGGGCTAAAAACTCCGCAACAGCGTGAGGATTATTCATATTGTTGGGCCAGAGTGGCGCTAGCCAACGTGACATTGTTATTCTGTGTCAAGTACTCAACTCTGGGGCGACGCCGGATCGGAGCTCCTGCCTGTATGGATGTAAAAACAATTGAAGGTTATAGAAATTCAATGTCTACAAACAAAATAATGTTTCCCGCTTTAACATGGTCCTGTTTTTACATGTTTGTTTGAACATACATGTTTTTTCATGGTCCTACTTTACAATATAGCCTAAGAATATACAAGAAATATATTACAATATCGTGAAAATGTGGTATATAGATGATTAGGTGTAATTCTTCATTTGATTGTATCTCTATTTTATAATATATTTCATGATCCAACTTATTTTCTCACATTCATGTTTCACAGTATAGTTAATACAAACCAAACTTCATTTTTGGACTAAGACACAAATATACTTCGAAACAGTGGAGAATCCGGCTCAAATTTATTTGTAGAGGTAACTCATTTATGATGGATCAATTGCTGAAATATAGCTGTTGAAATGTGATTAAATTAAATATATGGCCGACTAACATGGTATTAAAATAGTTTCTAAATCGGTTCCTTAACCTACTGGGCTACGAGTGAAAAAGAATGCCAATGGCACGTGGTGTTCTCAAGCGGTCACTCATCCAAGTACTGACCAGGCCCGATATGGATTTACTGCGGTGTTCGGACGAGAACCGGTGTACTTCTCTGTCTTCTGGTAAGTCGTGATGACTTCTATGAAATATACAATGCCGATCTTTTCGATCATGAAAGGAATTACTGGTTTTGTATCCATCTTGATGTATTTTCTCGTTGTACTGTTTTGCAGCTTGAATGAGTGATTCTACATAATGAGTTTTCCTTCGCTTCTTGCATAAGGCTTACCCACGCGTCATGAGACATTTTTTAACCTCAGCAATGGTACGATTTACAGCGGTTCGTGGTATGACTCTTGTATAAATGAAAATTGAAACGAACATGCCCGTCCTATGGAGGATCATCTCTTCTGGGTCTCTTCTTGAATGGTTGGTGAGTAACCAATCATGTCGATGCCATTGGTCTCTTCCTCTTATCTGTTTGTCTTGTTTGGTTCGTGAAGAGTTGTTTGAGATAGGGGATTCTGGATTGAGATAGTTTCCGGAAGAATATCTGAGATTGGACTTTGCAAATATCGGATATGAGTTTTTGGTTTGTCTCGATGTGCTGATCTGTGATTCTTGTTCAACGGGGAAGTTGGGTGATAAATCGGAGGACCCTGTTCTGTATGACTTGGAGACATTTGATGTGAACTGATGAGCAGCTGAACCAGATTGGGGAAGCATATAGTATTGAAGGAAGGATGATGCTACTATTGAGATGAGTTTTAGCGGGTATGGAGACTTGTTTAGACTTCAAGAGAGGATAGAGAGAGTAATAATACTCTGTGGCTTCGATTCTGACGTCCTCGATGTGTCTATTCCAGGTGAGGCAGTGATCCCTGTTTACTCCCAGGTATCTAATGGAAGTGCTCCATGGAATCATTTTGTGGTTCATCGTCAGATTTATCGTCCTTCTTTGTCGTCCTCCGAAGCCGAAGATAAAGCTTGCGTCTTGGCGATGTTGTGTTGGATTCTCCATTTGTTATACCAGTCTGCTATGATGTCGATTGCAGTTTGGATATGGAGAAGTGGCCAGTATCGCGGCACCATCTGCGTAGGTGGCCTGGGTGATGGAGGGGGGGGGGGGGGGGTAAATTTGGAATGTCGTGTGTGTAGATGTTGAAAGCACAGGTCCAAGCACGAAGCCTCTCGGTTCGCCGGCGAGTATATAGAATTTCTGAGATTCGAGGTTGTTTCTGGAATCGTGGAATGGTCTGTCAGAAAGGTAGGATTTGATGATTAATGTCAGATGGCGGGGGAATTTCAAGCGATGCATCTTCATGAGTAGTCCATCGTGCCACACCCTGTCGAAAGCTTTCAATATATCCAAGAAGATGCATGGGTCGACGATCCTCTTGTTGTAATTCGACGTGATTAGGTTTGTGACACGGAGGAGCTGTTGGGTGGTCGAATGTCCTTGTCTGAAGCCGAATTGCATGTCCTGGATGATGTTATTCTCGTCGAGATGTTGGTTGATCCTCTTCAAGATGATCTCCTCCATCAGCTTTAATAGCCCTGATAGCAAGTTGATGGGTCGATAGCTTGAAGGGTCGCTCGGAGGTTCGTCAGGCTTCAGGAAGGTGATGACGTTTGCAGTTCGCCATATCATCGGAAAATGGCCCATCTTCAGTATTGCATTCGACAGTTGGATGAATCTGTCTATTGCGAATGTAGAGTTCGAGGTTATCTTATCCTCTTTCGGGGCTTTTTTCGGACCAGGTTATCCGCCAGTGATTTGAGCTCCGTGGTGTGAACGAGCTCTATCTGATCTTCTGTAGCAGTAGCTTCCAGTAAGCGCAGTTCTTCTGTAAGACCTGTCGTGTGTTCATTTTTGGGGTTTGTAACGTTCGACTCCGAGAGTGTCCTAGACACCCGGGGGTGGCATGCACGTCCGATCGGTGGATCAGGTTGCTGTCCTTTCTGGACTCCTCGCCATTCTCCAGATGGAGTTGTCTTCGATGTTGAGTGTTCCAATCTTTTGATTCCATTTGGTTTTCCTGTGATCCAGTATTAACTCCTTCAGCTTTTTGTTGAGTTGGTTGTAGTGCTTTGCTGATGCTGCAGTCCGGAGCCTCTGTTACATTTTCCTTGCCTGATGTTAGATTTTTATAGATTGTATCAAGCCCGGTGGTAGATCGAAAATGGTGTTCGATCTCGGGCTCTGTCGAGGAATTGCCACAGCCATTGCCTTCTCTATGCTGGAGGTGAGCTTCACTGTGAGGTTGTCAATGCCTTCAGGTGTCTCGATCATTGGAGGTTGGTTGTTGAGCTCCGTCCTCAGCAGGTCGTCCAGTGTTGCCCGGAAACAGGTCCAGTTGGTATTCTTGAAGTTGTACCAGAGGCTTGATTGATGACTGGTCGCAGTGCTGTCCGTGATGGAGATGATGATGGGGTTGTGGTCTGAAGTTAATTGGGGCAGTCTATGGATGGAGATGGGACAGGCTAATTCGTGCACTATCGCGATGTCAAGAACGTCAGGTTGATGAGATAGGCAGCTGGGATATTGAGTTGGGTCATGAAAAGCTATGATGGCATAGGTATTTCGTAGGGAATGACTACAGGTATATTCCTCTCTGGTTGGGATTGATTGAATTCCAGGCTCGGTGTTTAGCATTGAGGTCTTTTGCGATAATGGTGGGTGTGAAGGTGTTGGTTAGGTTGTCCAAATCTTTGTCGATGAATTGTTTGTTGGGCTGAGAGTGGGCGGAGATAATAATCAGAGAGTCGGAGTTGGTTTCCACCTGTACTGCAGTTGTTTCGATGTTCCCGGTGGCAGGCGGTACTATCTGGTGATGTTTGAGAGATGTTTTCATGAGGATGACAGTTCCACCCTGGCGTTTCCCTACGACTTGTCGGTCCGAGCGGTAGGTCGTGTATCCGGCTATGCCGTACCTGTCGGTCTCAATCAACTTGGTTTCTTGCATCAGGAACATGTCGATGTTGTGTGTTTTCAGAAACTGCGTGACCTCCACGATTTTTGCTCTCACGCCACCGTTGGCATTCCATGAAGCGATGTTGAGTTCCCTAGGGACTGCCATTGGATGCGTTCTGCGGTTCATCCTGGATTATTGTATGATCAGAGCTGCCATTGCTTCCACAATTGGGGAAGTGTCCAATTCCATGATGCCCTGAGCGATGCTGGCTACTATTCTCCAAGTGTTCTCCTTTCCGCTCTCTTGTTCTGATGTTCCCTGCTCCACATCGTTCTGGGGTGGAGGTCAATGGGGGTTGAAGTTGATGGTCCCTGTTGTTCTGGGTGGTGCTTCCTGTTGTTGGGAAGCAGTCTGGTTCGGGGTCTGAGTGGTGGGAAGTTCTTCTCGCAGTTCATCTCCTCTCGAATGGGAGCCGATAGTCTGGAGTGCGACTCTTGCCATGGGTTTGTGGTTGACGGGGGTGCTGGTTCGAACCTCTACCTCGGAGTGCGATTGGGTTGTCTTGGTGCTCTGTTCTGGTTGGTTGTTGTTTGCATCTCGGTGGCCCTCTTGTAGAAGATGCAGAGCCTAGAGCTTGCCACGTGGTCGTCTTCGCACAAGCAGCATTTTTGCGGTTAATCTTGTGATTTGGTGCAGATCTTGGATTCGTGCGTGACGTCACACAACGGGACACACGTTGTGTGTCACGTTGTTGCAGAAGAGTGCGTAGTGCCCTTATCTACTACAGTTGTAGCATTGCAGTGCTCCCCTAGGTGGCTTGAAGCTTTCAAGTCGCACCCTGCAGTGACACAAGTACCGGATGTTTGATGCGGGGATCATTAAAGGGTCGTGTTCGAATGATACGACGAACAGTGGCATCGGTTGTTTCTCAGCGGTTCTTATCGTCATCTGGGTGATCGTTTGAAGTTTATACCCCATAACTCTTATCTCGTCGACAACTTCCTCTATCTGCTGGTCTATTGGTAGGCCGCGAATGACGAACTTCCTGCTCTTCGAGTCTTCTCCTGTCGAGAAGATATGGTGTTGAACTTCCTTCTCGATCAGGTCATTCTTCACCAGCCTATAGTCAGCTATATCGCGTATGCTGATTTTTATTGAGTCCTTTTTGGGCTGAATTGTGAAGCCATGTTTCACCATTCCGCTGAATAATCGGCGAAGGTCATTCGTATCACTGATACTTCGCAGAATATTTGGCAGAACTGAGGTTTTTTTCGACATGGCTTGTGGCGTGGCTGTCTTCTCTGTGGCTTGTTTTTCTTGGGCGTTTCGGCGTTTCTTGGATCGATATTTGACTTAGGATTCTGAGTCATCGCTCCCATCATCGCCATCTTGGTGATCATATAGATCTGAAAGCACCTCATACCTGTTGTGGAGTGGGATGCTTCCTGATGTTTCTGCCTGTAGTCTCTTCCTCTTCGAACTCGTTCCATCCTGAGGTTTGCGAATTGGCTTGCCTCTGAACGTGGCGTTCTGGGTTGCAGTATCCTTTGCGATTAATTGGTAGTCTGCGTTCTGACTTGTGTCCATGAAGCTCTCAGTCTCACCTGCTGTGGGCTTTGGGTCAGAAGAAGATTGAGGTGGCATGTCACTTTTATTCCCTTCGCTCTTCAGTGATTCAGATTGAGAACTCCACTCCCTGTCTCCATTAAGCAGTATTCTAATCACATTGTCTTTCATGGCAAGTTGTTCCTTGTATGCAGGATCATTGCAACTACTCTTTTCGAGCTTTTTTCTTCTTTTTTCCGACTTGCACACGCTCCGAACGCAGGTCCCTCAGCTCCACAGACAGCTAGGCTGCTCCTGCTGGACTATCGGGCCGGATCGCATTTTGTATATTTCCCGCGATTGGATGTATTTGGTTCTTTCGCGAACTTAAGCTACCGTGAAATGATATTTCAGGTTTATATAATGATTTTCAAGTGAAAATACCTTGAGAGATTATTTTGACTTTCGGTGGTATCGAACAGAGATCGAACAAAGTTCACCGTCCGAACCACTCGTCTCAGTAAGAAGCCTGTATTCATAAGTGAATGAAATAACATAAATAACAATAACAAAAAGAAATAATGAGATATGACCGACGAGGGACCGTGATAAAATAGTTTCCAAATCGGTTCCTCAGCCCACTGGGTGAGCTACGGCTGCAAAAAATGCCAACGGCACGTGGTGTTCCCAAGTGGTCACCCATCCAAGTACTGACCACGCCCGATGTTGCTTAACTGCGGTGATCGGACGAGAACCGGTGTAACCTTTGCATCTGTCGAGTCCTATTGTTTCTTCATGTGATTTTCCCATACCGATCTTTTCGATAATAAAGGGAGTATGGTTTATTTTATATCCTGACTAGCAGGATTACCCGGCGTTGCCAGGGTGCAATTTATAGTGCTACATTTTCCAATGAGTTTCATTCACGTGTGAAATTATTAGGGCAGTGAACAGTATGGAGATACTTTCGTGCGTGGTGCTTTTCCCTCATTCTAGAAGCATCGGCTATTGCGTTGTGTGCTCAAACCTCACGTGGAACCCCACGGGCATGACGTAGAGCGCACGACGTAGTAGAGCACCTATACGCCACGACGTGAACGCTCCCCTCCCCCACCCCCCTCCCCCACCCCACCACCCACAAACCTCTCGCGCACCGCGCATGTGCCCGCTCCATATATGTTCGAGATCATGCGATGCTATGATATATGATGACAGGCTCCGAGAATAATGTGGTTATGGGATGAGCGAAAAAGCGAAGACCCAATTTCACCATACTCGCAAAAAAGCCATGTGTTGTTATTTCGTTTTTTTTTTCTTGTCGCGCTCCACAGGTCAAACGGTAAAATTGATCATCGTGAAACTTATCCCCCTTAATAACCCTCTTCTGGATTGAACCTGTATGGTTTAGAGGTACAATTGGGCGGATACTTTTTGAGATATTCAATTTTCAATTTTTGAGAATAGCCATTAGAATAACCTGTCGGTTGAAAATTGATTCTTGTTTCCGTCCAAAAAAAAAAATGACATTTTCACTGGATATGTATATCATGTTGCCTATAATTTTGGAAATTTTCAATTTTTCGGATGAGCCGTTTTTAAGGGAAATAATAAAAAGTGATCGTTTTTACACTTCATCACTTTTCGCAACTTGGCTCATCAATCAACGTGTACATACAGCGTATTCCTAGTGTACGATTTTTTGCAAGCTATACTTTGTTTAATGAAACTTACCCGTTAGTTTCCGATCTGCTAATGCGCGTTAAACCGCTGCCTTTCCACCGAGGAATCTATTTCTACTTCCGGGCAGTACGCGATTTGGTGTTGATTTCTGCGCTGACAGTAGTCAACTGATCAATCATGCCCGTACACCTGGTTGTCATAGGCTCCGTGTAAGTTCGGGATCATTCGATGCTATATGGTATGCAATTCGAGAACAATCTAGTCCGGCACCCGCCATGTGCTCATACCTCACGCGGAACCCCACGCGCATGACTTAGAGCGCACGGCGTAGTAGAGCATGCAGCCCCCTTCCTACTCCCCGCCACCCACAATTTTCTCGCGCACCGCGCATGTGCCCCGACAACGGTCGCGGTCTATCCGTCGTCCGTCCGTTCGGAATGTCAGTTTTTATATATAGAGATTATTCGTTCCGGTGTACTGTGTCGCAGTTCGTATTCATCATAATTTCAGAACCAGTTTCTTTCCGCTTTCAGCACTTGGCTAACCCACGCGTCCCAAGACATTTTTTAACCTTATCTTCTAATCGATAAGCAGGGGGTCGTGGTACTGACTTGGTCTCAATATGATGGAATGTGGGTGAAGCCCTTATTCTTTTTTTATGGAGGATCAAATCTCCGTGGTCTCTTTCTCGTGGGTTGATGTTCAAACAGTCCTGTCGAGGCTATAGGTCTTTTCCTTTTGTCAGTCGGTCTGACTGGATTTCTCGCCAATACTCTGAGATGAGTTATACGTGTTTGGTTTGGGGTGAGAAAAAAAATCCGGGTTTGGGCTTCGCAGATGTCTGAAATGAGTTGCTGGTTTGTCTCCATATGTAGGTCAGCTATGCGGATATATCGGGGCAGCTTTGTTATTGTTCGGAGTATTTTATTTTGGAATACTTGTAAAGAATTGATATGGACAGAGGAGCAGCTGGACCACATCGGAGACGCATATAGGAGTGAGGGGAGGATGATACTTTTCCTGAGATGTAATTTCGCTGCAATCGTCAGTTGCTTCGACTTCAGGAGTGGGTAGAGGGAGAAATACTTCTTTGTCACCTTGATTTTAATATCGTCAATGTGCCGATTCCAAGTTAAGCATCGGTCCATTCTCACGCCGAGATAATTGATTGTGGTGCTCCAGGGAATGACCCTGTTGTTCAGCACCAAACTCGCTGTTTTTCTTTGCCGTCCACCAAGGCCGAAGATGGTCACTTGTGTTTTCGTCGCATTCAGTTGGATTCTCCATCTGTGGTACCAGGCTGTGATCGTGTTGATCGCAGTTTGAAGTCGTATGATCGCTTGTGCGGTGTAGGGTGAAGTTGACAGAATGGCAGCATCGTCAGCGTAGAAGGCGTATGTTATATAAGGAGGGGACTTCGGGATATCATGGGTATAGATGTTGAATAACACAGGTCCTAACACGGAGCCTTGTGGCACCCCAGCTAGTATGGGATATTTCCTGGATTTATGGTTATTGCGGGTTATGTGGAACGATCTATTGGAGAGATATGATTTGACAATTGATATCAGATAGTGTGGGAATCTCAGTCTGTGTAATTTCAATAGCAATCCTTCGTGCCACACCCTGTCGAAAGCTTTGGAGATGTCCAGAAATATGCCGGAAGTCACTATTTTGTTATTATGGTTTGATGTTATGAGGTTTGTGTCGTAGTCGAGTGACCCTCACGGAACCCATATTGGGAGATGAGAATGATGTTTTTCGCTGCCAGGTGGTGATTGATCCTCTCAAGAATGATCCGCTCCATCATTTTGGAAGTCCTGGAAGAAGGCTGATCGGGCGGTAGCTCGTTGGGTCCGTCGGTGGTTTGCCCTGTTTGAGGAAGGTGATAATAGTTGACGTGCGCCAAATCTTCGGGAAGAGGCCCACTCGGAGGATAGCGATAGCGTTTGCAAGTTGGAAAAATTGAATAAATGTTGCGATGGCTCTTTGCGAGAGTTCGATTATGGTCTCGTTTCTTATCCCGCTCCTTCAGGAGCTTCCTTACAGTTAATTTCCTTACAGTTAATTTTTGATAAGGAGTTTCCATCAACCGTATATTACAAAACCAGTTTTGCTGATAACGAGTATGAGAAAATTAAAACCCAAACTCGACCAAAACGCGGACGACCGTCAATAATCCATCTCAAGCCTGCCTATTCCGAACCTCCAAAAATAACCGCAGCAAAGAAAAATGATCTTTTGTCACTCTGTAAGGACAAAGTGATTCCCAGAGTTCACTGGGGGTTTTACGAAACCTTGATTACGGGCAAGGAAACTGTAACCGACAACGTGAGTGACGATGAATAAACACGTGTCATTCAAGTCATAGTCATGACCTTGCACAACCTTCTTATTATTCACTTTTCCAGGTTATTATTTGAATTCGAATACCAAGTTGAGTACTCAAAAATATTGTCATGAAGTCAGTAAATAAGTAAACATCTTTGGATAACTATTAATAATAATACCTATAATGCATAACCATATCATCACTTGAATGTATGTAGGTACTTATTAATACATGATGATAATTACTTTTTAGAATGAACAAAGTTAAAAATGAAGTAGTACTGTTTTTAATTATTATGGAACCAATTGCCAATACACTGCATGAGATATTCCCTTGATTGAAATAAAATTTCAGTTCTGTACCGAGACATCACATATAATCATTAATTTAAATAAATTTAGTTATATATTAGTTATTCTGAAAGGAGGTATTATATAACAATAGTGTCACGAAGAGGCTGTATTTGTATTGAACGTATTGATTCAAAAACCAATTTTCAATACCATTTTGAAGTTCAAATGTCAATTATCTCAGAATGAATGTTTCTGAGATGTCCTAGTATAGAACTGGGGCATCGATATATATATATATATATATATATATATATATATATATATATATATATATATATATATATATATATATATATATATATATAGAGAGAGAGAGAGAGAGAGAGAGAGAGAGAGAGAGAGAGAGAGAGAGATCTGTGTGTGTATTATCATGTGTCTTCGTACATGTGTCTTTGTACATGTGTGTGTGTGTGCGTATGTGTAGTATGAATGTTTTTGCATAATATATAAATATTTTCATTAAAATAGAGAATATATGCCATAATATACATGGTTAAAAAACAATAAAAACAATAATTAATGTTGATTGATGAGTTAGTTGAAAAATATTAATTCCAAGATGAATGAGTAGTAAAAAATAATGATGGGCCTACAATATAATTAGGACGTATTAGTATAAACAGCAATATAAAAATGAGCAATAATGAACCTATATGAATGTGTCTATGAATTGTTTCTTGAAATGCCAGTACACCCTCTAAATTTGATGAAATCCTCATCAAATATAAAAAAATATCACTGTTCCGACTGAACTTTCTATAAAATTCTACAAAAAAACTAGTGCCTAAAAAGACCAGTTACAGTGATAATGATGTTATAGGCCTAGGTGGTTTAAGATTCGTGTCTTTATGAAGAAAGAAAGGTTGACATGTGACAGAGAATTACAATATAGATTAGATACTATGTAGACAAAATAATAAAACAACATACAATCAATAACTATTGGTAATACTAAAAATATGGGAGACTAATATACGTATTTGAAAATAAATGGAATTATTTACCAAAACTTTAAATCTAGTTTCCCTCATTCACAAGTCACAACTACTTATTTCTACAAATAAAATGTATGAAATGACTAAATGACCTTGCTGTCGATGCGCCTTAAAACCCTAATATTCATTCATGAAATCGATCATTCAAATTGGAATTGAATTAGGACTATGTTACCAGCAGCTTACCTCGTTTTTTCACTATAGTATAGATTTAGGCAGTAGGTTACTAAATTATATGTTTGAATGTAAAATTTAATATCAAGAGATTATTATTATCATTTAAACTCTTGCAATTGCACATGAGTGCGCAGTGGCAAGTTCCCTAACTACCCCTATCCAACCACCTCCCTAACCCTATAATATTCCATCAATTTGATATTTAACATTATTATTGATATGGAGAAAAAAAAGGGGTTGAATATATCAGAAGAATTAAATTTATCTCGTCAATTGATTGGCTACTCTAATAAATGTATTGTTTATTTATCTACTTCATTACCTTGACACACTAATCTTGATTAGCAAATTAATTACGTTATAGGATTTGTGATCTGAAAAAGAGGTACGTATTTCGTTGCGAGGAAATCACTCAACACCGAATACCTCTTTAATACACTAGATGTAGCATAAATGCACACTCTCACCCTCATTGAATAACAATGTCTTATGTGTAAGTTAGTCTACTTTAAAAGGTAAGTCCATATCATTATTATTACCAGTACATTGATGGATATAAAATCAATTTGTATTAAAAAAATGCATGGTTTGGTGAACAGTTGATGCATGTGTACTTGTATAGTAGGCCTAATTGTGTATAAAATCAAAAATCACTTTTCTGTTTTTCATCCTCCCATCAAATGTACACATCACATTCTTGTTGTTAATCTATATGGTACTATTCTATATTTATCGATTTCATATGTAATTACCTAGGAGACATCCATCTACAATGGTCCCATTTTGGAACAGGGACAAGAGCCGGCTATTTCCCCAAATGTGACCATCTCCATTGCTTCCCGGATAGTCAGCAACAATGTTAGTAAATTTAAGTGATGGACCGCATACTACCATGGCGTTTATACCAAATCTTTGGTAGCGATTGACATATTGCTGTGGCATCAATGCTTCGGCTGGTCGCTTGATGTGAATGTGCGTCCCATCAATTGCCCCCAAAACTTGCGGAAAGTGGCCAATGGCATAGAAACCTTGTTTTGTGGCGGTTTGTTCTTCGACGGTCAAGGGAAGTGAATTACGGCTGGTGCCAGCTCACAGAGTGCATCTGTCACCGCCTTTATGATGCGGCTACAAGCCGGTTGTGACACATTGCACCCTAGTCCTAAAAAATGAAATGTTGTATTACATAGATTATTCTACAATCTGGGGAAAAAAATAATTCTAGGCTTACTGAATGGTAGACCTACTATTAGTAATCTAATACAAAATAAAAATTCAATTTGAACAGCATTGAAATTTGAAAACGAACAAAACGACATGTCTAGGCAATCACATAATATACAAGGGCATCTCTACTAACTCACACACCTGTCAGCCACTGGAACCCTCCGCTGGCATAAAACGATGTGGCTACCAGTAGCTGGGTATCAGGAGGAATGGCCTGGTGACGCATTAACAATATTGGAGTAAGTAATTGTAGGACGTGGTTAAACAAATCCCGGTCCATGCGAGTTACTTTGAGTAGCACACTGTCAGTTACATCTCGAGCCCTCAATCTATCCCACCTCATCGGCTCCTCGTCAAATATCCCCACAGCGAGAGCCGCTCCAAGTACTGCCATTCTGGCTTAACTAAGGAATAAATAAAATGATCACAATTCTTATTGATCAAGGTACCAGGCTGTGTTTAAGATTACAAGGAATTTCTTAGCCTTGACAGAGTATAGAGGTAAACATGTAATCAGGTATTTCCTTTAGAATCTGAAATCATGTCAGGCATGATTCAAGTCCCGTGCATAAGACATGGAGTACTCCTGCTTTCACTATTTAGGCCGAGATTGGGGATTGTCCAGCAAGAATATGTAGGGAATTTATGTTTCTGGTTCCTAATATTTCCCACAATGATTATGACAGATACAGTGTTGAATGATGATGATAATAATAATTTTTATTGGTAGCTTACCTTGAATGTGTAAGTAGTTGAAACAAAATATAGGGTAAACACTGATGAAATCTTGTCAAACTTCTTCCACAACACAATCTCTCTTCAAGTTGAATGGAAAACGAATAATAAAAGAAAACGAATAATACTTATATTGATAATAATAACTAACACTAATAATATACTACTATAGGCCTTATATAAAATATATATATCAATATTATAAAAATGAGTAAACAGAAATCAGAAATCTGTGCAAAACCAAACTGTATTCGAAAATTGGCGGTATGTATGTCTTCTTTATTTTCCACTGCCTTCTATTTTTCCTCACAACATACACTATTGAGAAGGCCATGCCTGTCATAAACTGAGATAATACCGAGATAAACCCGCTCTTTGGCAGGTTTAAGTTAATCCTGCTTTTCTGGTATTATTTTCGGGTCTATCTTTTTAGGAATATCAAGTTAGTACCAATATCACTTGAAACCGGATTAAATCGTACAGGAATGCGCCCCCAGATGTGAAATTTGTAACGAGATTTTAACTGTTAGACACATATTGCTCGAGTGTCGGAAATATACCGCTCTGCGGAGACAGATTCGTATGGAAGACACAATATCAAAGATCCTAGGAAATAATTCAAAATCGATAGATACCATATTCATCTTTTTAAGATTATCGAACCTATTGGATCTCATTTGACAGGCTCGTGTATCTGCGCCGTTGTATGCGTGTGACGACAAAGTTGTCGTGTCAACAGTATCATTTTTCAAACTTCCGCGATTAGGCTACTTATGTTTGATTAAGATGACGTTGGTTATTTAATCATCCTTTTTTCGGTATTTTGATATTTGATACTTATTCTTGATGTCGATCTCATGGGATAGACATCAGGAATATTTTAAATCAAACCATATTTCAACATATATCGATTATGGTTTGTTGTTCCTCCACTCCTATTTGAGCGCGAGTTTGAACTGAGAACAAGTAGTAAAACGTTCTCATCCTAGTCCCATGGGTGTGACCCTTCACATCACACACATGTTCGGTTTCAACAAATTAGTGTATAACGTCTTTAGTAATAGTTTAGTCTTAGTTTCACAAGGTGTTCTCATCTAAATTTCACTTGCACCTTCATCTAACACTACTTACCTTTTGGTTCAGCAACTTATCTTGACAGGCGCTAAATGACCTCGCAGTCCATGCGCCTTAAAACCCTAATATTCATTCATTCTTCTTTCTCAACTCAATGTGCACTACTCCACGACCTACAATCTGTAGGGGGTCACCACTACCGGTGCACCACCTTGTTCATCCAGTTCATCGCTGTCCTTTTTGATCCGCAACCACACATCTTCTCGTAACAGCGAAACTGCAGCTCCCGTGTCAACTAAAGGGTCCAATCTCCCTGAGCCGAGTACTCCTGACACAAACACAGCAGACTCCGACTCGACACACCACACCCCACTCTTCAATATGGCTGTCCGCAACATGGCTGGCATTACCCCCGCCAGTGGGCCTATGCCAGCCTCCCCCCGTTTCCCGACGACTGAGATGGGGTCCCTCCATTGTCACTTCCGGGATTTGTCGTTGTGCCCAGCAGGTAGCCTGTAGATGGCCCTCTTTCCCACAATTGAAGCACGTCCTTCGACCACGGTCACGTCGCTGTCTGCCGCCCCCTTTTACACACGAGTAGTGGTCGCTGGACTGAAGGGCAACGGTCAACTGAGTCATGGCCTCCGCCATTGACCGCATGACAGTCATGTTTTCGTTCAACAGTTGATCCATTGGTGATAATGGTTGCACCACGCTGCACTCCTTGACGGTTTCTGGGTTGACGCAATTACAAGTTTTTTATTTGAATTTGCGTCTAACAAGGCTATACCCTCAAGATCGTAAGCTATGCTAACTGCCTTCTCTAAGCAGTCTGGGCGAGCTTGTCTGGCCATCACTCGAATGGACTTATCCAAGCATTCAAGGAACCTAGCCTTAGCCAGGTTCTCGCGAGCGTCTTGAGGCAGTCGAGGGTACGCTTTCAACACCAAGCACTCCAGGTCGGTAGCTAAGGAAGAAAGTTCTTCCCCATGTTTCTGTTCACGAGCCTGGAAAGCTAACTTGTGCGACTCAATCTTCTCAGTGGGGTCAAACTTAGCTGACAGAGCCGCACTAGCTAGATCATATTCGTTTTTAGTTGTACTAGGTCAGTAGCGGCTGGTGGGGTTTGAATTAGGTGGGGCGCAATCGAGGAGATTAGAGAAGAAGGATGTAAACCTAATTTTATACGTTTTTGAATGAACTATTTTATGAATTACCAGGCATGTGTAAAGTGTACGCCTATAATGTATCTAATTTGAATCGCGGATAGACAGTGTTATCATTTTTTGACGTATGCGCCAATCAAATGAATTCATTCGCATGCGTGCCTTCGATCAAATAGAGCTAATTGCTTGCAACTTTTTTTATATAGGATTATAGTTGAATGAAATGAAACTTGAACTCACATTCATTTGAAAAGTAAGTCCATTCGACGATTCTTGAGTTGCGCAAACTTCTCAATAACTTTTTCGTTGAAATCACTAGTCTCGATGAATAGTTCTTTCTCGATTGATATCATTGCCAGCGCTGTGAGTCTTTCTTGGGACATTGTGTTTCTCAAAAATGTCTTGATTCGTTTCAGAGTGGAGAAACAACGCTCTGCTTCTGCTGTGGTCATCGGTGTGGTTACCAGAATTCTTAGTAATTTGGGTGTTTCGGAAAACGGAGAAGTTAAATTGTTGTTCAAAATGAATTGTAGAAGTGGTATTGCTCCTGTTACTTGGCGAAAGTCAGGTCTCTTGTACAGTACACTCAACTCTGTGCGCAATTTTCCCTTATCAAGTATTGGGTATGCCTGTATTGCTGCGTCTAAATCACTGGATGGGAATCTGTTTACGTAGTTTGAGAAGTTGGTTGCATCAAGGAGGTTAGCAGCTAGTAGATGTTGGCTGAATTAAAATCTGTCTTTTACTTGCGTAGTAATAACGTCGCATATCTCTTTAGCCGCTACAGTCCGTCGTTCACCCTTATCTGGTCGTTTTCTTTTCGTGCTGGACGACAGTTCAGACGGTGAGTCCTCTGCGTCTCCCATGTCGTCTCTTTCCTGTAAAATACACTTTTCGAAAGTTGAAACAGCTTGATTAATCTGTACTGGATCTGTTTGTGTTTTTTGTAGCTGATTGTATAGTATGTCAACGTGAGGCATAATCAAATGGAAAGTATTCACCCAAAATATGAATGATGGGTCAGAAAGGGTTCGCCGTAAGCCACTTGCTTCATTGGTCTCCTTCTCTTCTATCAGTTGAAAACACTCGATGAGTTTTCCTCGGTGCTCGAACACAGCATTCACGGTTCCAATGTTGTACGTCCAGCAAGTGGTTGCAACCTTGGGCAGCTTGGCTTGCACAATATCTCGTAGAACGTCATTTCTGTTAGAAGAGTTGGAAAAGAAAGCAGGAATCCCCGAGAGATTGGCGAAAAATATTCGTACTTGTGAGCTTTGAGATGCGGCCTTTTCCATAATAAGATTCAGTTGGTGCGCGTAGCAATGCACGAAATGAGCATTAACATACTCCCATTTCAATTTTGCTTGCACCCCTTCTCTGCGGCCACTCATTACTGCAGCCCCGTCGTAGCTCTGTGCTATTAGTTTAGTTGGATTCTCATTCAGATGTGGCCGAAGAGCAGTTTTAATACATTCGAACAAGCCATCAACAGTTGTTTCTCGTGGAGAGAAGAAAATAAGCGAGATTAGAACTGTCGATAAGTTGTCATACCGAGATGCTCGACGCAAATATCTGAATCTATTTCCAACTTCCGCCCTCCCATCTTCTTTTGCTAAAGCTGCTGCTGCCTCCATAACATCTCAGCAATCTCAAGAGTTGATCGCTTTGAAAGCAGAAAACAAGAGGCTTATCGAACAGCAAAAGAAGATGGAAGACTTAGTGTCTTCACAGAACTTGAAAATTGACAAATTGCAATCAGAAGTACATGATTTAGTAAAACTGTTGAAATCTAAATTATCTCCGGTAGCCGAGGCCGCAACCGTGGAGGAAATAATGGTCACGGAAAGCGAAGATGATGATGAGCCTTCTGTGTCGGGCGCAGCGCCCGTCACCGAAGAACCACCGGTGTCGGGTCAAGTGCCCGACGCCCAGGGATTCACACTCCCTAAACAAAAACGTAGAAATAAAGAAGGTACTTCCAGAACGAAGAAGGATGTAGCCGCAGAGCCCGGTATTCCCGCGAATTCTTCTGGAAGTAAAACCTACTTTTTGAAAAGAACCTAGTATTGGTCATTGCCTGAGCTGGTCTCAGGTAACTCGAAGAAGTAATATCACAGCATGGCTTTGATACAATGGAACTGCAATGGTTTCAACAGACACAAAGAAGAAATCAAGCTCTCAACATCGAACCTCAAACCGATATGTTTCTTTCTTCAAGAGACGCACTTTAAGCCTTGTGACTCTCCATTGATGCGTAACTATAGTTTTTATCGTTTCGATGACCTTACAGGTAACAGAGCCCATGGGGGAGTAGCCACAGCTGTCCACGACAGCTGTCACGTGAGTCCACTGCCGCTGACCACACCACTACATGCAGTGGCAGTCAGAGTTGCTCTTCCTCAGCCTGTTACCTTCTGTAATATTTACTTACCCGAATGGGCTCCAGTTACGAGAATAAATCTGGATAACCTTGAGTCACAGCTTCCACGTCCCTATGTTATCCTAGGTGACCTAAATGCGCACAATAACTTGTGGGGTGACACAATGGTGGATAGTAACGGCAGAGGACGCCTTTTTGAGCAATTTTTCAACGGCAACGACTTGATTATACTCAAAAGTGGAGAGAAAACAAGGTTTGATGCTTTCAACGGTATGTTGTCAACGATCGATCTTTGTGTCTGCACCCCATCTGTCGCACCTCTCTTCAATTTCTCCGTTCACTCAGATCTGTGTGGCAGCGACCACTACCCACTCATCTTGAGAGTAGACTCTCATCAACGGCCCTTGCGGTGTGCGCAGTGGAACTTGCGCCGCGCGAACTGGAGCCTTTTCACAAAGCGTGTTGATTTGAAGAACTCGAATAACATACATGATACTGATAGTAGGACTGAGCATGTGACAGAGGTGATTATTGCCGCCGCGAGAGAGAGCATTCCTCTTACGTCGACCAACCAACGCCACATACCTGTTCCCTGGTGGAACGAGGAATGTAAGGTGGCGATCCGTAAGAGGAAACAAGCCCTTCGAATTTTCCGGAAATACCCAACCAATATCAACCTTATGGCATTCCGGAAACTCCGAGCAAGGGCTCGTTTCATCATTAAGACTTCGAAAAAAGCCTCATGGAATTCTTACATCTCATCCATTAATGCTCACACACCCCTCACCAAAGTGTGGAATAGAGTTAGGAAGATAGACGGCAAATTCAAATCATCTTGTATATCTGGGTTGAACAAGGATGGTAGTCTAATTACCAAGCCACAGGAAATAGCTAATGTTATCGGGTCCTATTTCTCGGACGTCTCTAGCTCTCTCCACTACTCGGCATCGTACCAGATACACAAACGTGCTGCAGAATGTAGAAGATTAGATTTCTCTTCTGCGAACAACGAGGTGTATAACGTGCCGTTTAGTGTATGGGAGTTGGAGAACGCGATAACGTGCGCACGAGACACAGCACCGGGGATCGATGGGATACACAATCAGTTCTTGAAACACCTGCCAGTTGCCGCTTTAAATGACCTTCTCAACCTGTTCAACCATATCTATTCAACCGATACTTTCCCTGATTCTTGGAGACAAGCTATCCAGGTACCGATCTTGAAACCATCCAAGGATAAGCTTTCACCATCAAGCTATAGACCTAAATCACTGACCAGCTGTCTGTTCAAAGTGATGGAAAGGATGTTGAACAACCGCCTCGTTTGGTGGTTGGAACGAAAAAACCTCCTTTGCACAGTACAGTCTGGATTCAGAAAAAATATAAATACTTTGGATCATCTAATTCGTATTGGAAGCTTCATACAAGAAGCTTTTCTCACAAAGCAGGAAGTGATAGCTGTTTTTTTCGACCTTGAGAAGGCATTCGATACTACCTGGCGCTTCAACATATTGAAAACCTTATCACAATGGGGTTTCAGAGGCCATCTTCCTAATTTTATCTGTAATTTCATGACCAACCGACGTTTCAAGGTACGAGTTGGTAATGTGTTGTCGGATGATTTCATCCAAGAGAACGGTGTACCACAGGGTTCTGTCCTCAGTGTTACTTTGTTCGCCATCGCTATAAATGGTATTGTTCGAAGCGTTCCATCTTCTATCACATCTTTCTTATTTGTAGACGACTTGGCTATATTCAGTAAGTCAGCGAGAAGTGCAACGGCCTCTCGCCAAATCCAACTTGCAATTAGGAAACTGGATGCATGGGAAGATGAAACTGGGTTCAGGTTTTCTACATCAAAATCAACGTGCATGCGTTTCTCTCGTCTGAGAGGCCTGCACCCTGACCCAGATATATATCTTCGTAGAGAACTCCTCCCATTCGCAGGATCGACAAAGTTCCTAGGGCTGACGTTCGACGTGAAGTTGAACTGGAAATCTCACATTTCGCAACTCAAAATCAAGTGCTTCAAGTCACTCAACCTTCTCCGTTATCTTAGTGGTACCAAATGGGGAGCGGATCGCACCACGATGCTGCGGCTTTACCGAGCATTAATACGTTCCAAATTGGATTATGGTAGTGTTGTGTACGACTCGGCACGAGAGAGCTACGTGAAGCCACTCAATACAGTTCACAACACAGGTATCCGACTGGCCATAGGAGCACTCCGTACCAGTCGGATGGAAAGCCTGTATTGTGAGGCTGGTGAGCCCTCGTTAAGAGTCGACGTGCATATCTTCTTTGCTCATACGCTTCGAAGTTATCCTGCAGTAGGCGTCATCCTACCTACCAATCAGTTATCAATCCTAGATGTCATGGTCTCTATGAATCCCCCCTCAAAGGATCCGAACACCTTGACGTGGTGTGGGGGCTTGCGTGGCCCCGTGATCCCCAGAGCTATCGTCGGAAGCAATTTATTTGCTTCCAGCAGGGTCACCCATGGCGATAAGGTCTGGGGTGAGGGTCCAGACTAAGTTCGGACCGTCGGTCGAGTGGGTGCCCATTTCGGTGACCAGAGCGGTCATAAGGAGTTCTCGTGCAATCATTCATCATTATCACCCTCTTCCATGATCTTTGCTACTCTGTGTTCTCTCTTTCCTGGACTTGTCTTCATTCTTATCTTCGTGCCGACTCCTCGTGACCACTCAAACCCACGACAATATTGACGATCTCGCTGTGAACAAGGATATGAACCCAAGCCAATGGTGTAATTAATCGTGCTAAAGGGCTGAATGACTACGGGATGAAGTAGTTCCAAACGATAAACTCTGGACACATGGTGAACTTCAGTTTTACTCTAGCCTTACTCCCACAAGCGGGGCTCTGTGGGAGCGGACATTTATTTCCCTAGCTACTCGTGGGTCCAAATATGAATACACTTAATTTCCCCTCAATTCCCCCCCCCAAAAAAAAGAATTCGATCTCTTAGAGATTATAAATGTACGAAAGAACAAGTTCTTCAGAATCTAGAATCAAGCAAACCAGCTAGTCCTAGATTTTTGCAAATAGAACGTTCCGATGGTAAAACATTCCATGACGTGTCACCTTTTGCTATCGAGAAAGCTATTCGAGGTCTTGCTGGTACTGTTCGCAAAGTCACGAAAGTTAGGAATAGAACTCTCCTGCTTGTAGAAACAGACAGCGATATTCAATCACAACTGCTTTTGAAGACCACCAGCTTTGCAAATTTATTCCCCATCCTAGTCAGTCCTCATCCCTTCCTTAATTCTTCTAAGGGAGTGATTACTTGCAATGACCTTTTATGCTGTGACGTTGAAGAGATTAAATCTGAACTCGCTGGTCAAAATGTTACGGATGTTTACCGTATTACCCGACGAGTTGATGGAAAGGATGTACCCACAGCCACACTTATTTTGACTTTTTCTACCGGTACCGTTCCAACAAAATTGATAGCTGGCTACAACAGTATACTTGTTAGACCGTACATTCCAAATCCAACTCGATGTTTCATCTGTCAACGCTTTGGACATGGCCAAGCTTTCTGTAAATCTAAACCTATCTGCCCGAACTGCGGCCTTGAGAAGCACGACGAAACGCCTTGCGTGTCCGGCCCTCGTTGCATCAATTGCAACGGTGGACATGCGGCGTCTTCAAAGGCCTGCAGTAAGTGGTTAGAAGAGAGGAAGATCAGTGAGTTCAAAACTGTCGATAAAATGACTTATCAAGATGCTCGACAGAAATATAGAAATCTCTTTCCTATCTCTGCCCTTCCATCTTCTTTTGCCAAAGCCACAGCTAATAAAACAACGTCCCAGGAATCGCAAGAAATACTCACTTTGAAGGCTGAAAACAAGAAACTGATCGAACAGCAGAAGAGAATGGAAGAGTTAGTATCGTCACAAAACCTCAAAATTGACAAGTTACAGAACGAGGTACATGATCTGGTGAAACTATTGAAAGGTAAATTCACTCCGGAAGCTGAGGCTGAAACCGTAGAGGAAATAATGGTGACAGGAAGTGAGGATGAAGATGAATCTCCTGTGTCGGGCGCTTCATCCGACATCACTGAGCGACCGGCGTCGGGTGCTGTGCCCGACACCCGGGGATTCACACCCCCCAAACAAAAACGAAGGAACAGAGGAAGTACCCAAGGAGCAAGAAAGGATGTAGCCGCAGAGCTCGGCATTCCCGCAAAATCCTCTGAGGGGAAATCCTTTTATCTAAAAAGAACTTGAAATCTGTAGTAACCTAAGCTGGTCTTAGGTAACTCTATCTACATTTAAAGTAAACAAGAACATCATCTACACAAAATGGCTCTAATACAATGGAACTGCAATGGTTTCAACAGGCACAGAGAAGAAATCAAGCTATTGACATCAAACATTAAACCGATATGTTTCTTTTTTCAAGAAACGCACTTCAAACCTTGTGACTCTCCATTGATACGTAATTATAGTTTCTATCGTTTCGATGACTTGACAGGTAACAGAGCCCATGGGGGAGTAGCCACAGCTGTCCACGACAGCTGTCACGTAAGTCCACTGCCGCTAACAACACCACTACAGGCAGTGGCAGTCAGAATTGCTCTTCCTCAGCCTGTTACCTTCTGTAATATTTACTTACCTGAATGGGCTCCAGTTACTAGAATAAATCTGGATAACCTTGTGTCACAGCTTCCACGTCCCTATGTTATTCTAGGTGACCTAAATGCCCACAATAACTTGTGGGGTGACACAATGGTGGATAGTAACGGCAGAGGACGCCTTTTTGAGCAATTTTTCAACGACAACGACTTGATTATTCTCAACAATGGAGAGAAAACAAGGTTTAATGCTTTCAACGGTACGTTTTCAGCGATCGATCTTTGTGTCTGCACCCCATCTGTCGCACCTCTTTTCAATTCCTCCGTTCACTCAGATCTGTGTGGTAGCGACCACTACCCACTCATCTTGAGAGTAGATTCTCATCAACGGCCCTTGCGGTGTGCGCAGTGGAACTTGCGCCGCGCGAACTGGAGCCTTTTCACAAAGCGTGTTGATTTGAAGAACTCGAATAACATCCATGATACTGATAGTAGGACTGAGCATGTGACAGAGGTGATTATTGACGCCGCGAAAGACAGCATTCCTCTTACGTCAACCAACCAACGCCACATACCTGTTCCCTGGTGGAACGAGGAATGTAAGGTGGCGATCCGTAAGAGGAAACAAGCCCTTCGGATTTTCCGGAAATACCCAACCAATATCAACCTTATGGCATTCCGGAAACTCCGAGCAAGGGCTCGTTTCATCATTAAGACTTCGAAAAAAGCCTCATGGAATTCTTACATCTCATCCATTAATACTCACACACCCCTCACCAAAGTGTGGAATAGAGTGAGGAAGATAGACGGCAAATTCAAATCATCTTGTATATCTGGGTTGAACAAGGATGGTAGTCTTATTACCGAGCCACAGGAAATAGCTAATGTTATCGGGTCCTATTTCTCGGACGTCTCTAGCTCTCACCACTACTCGGCATCGTTCCAGATACACAAACGTGCTGCAGAATGTAGAAGATTAGATTTCTCTTCTGCGAACAACGAGGTGTATAACGTGCCGTTTAGTGTATGGGAGTTGGAGAACGCGATAACGTGCGCAAGAGACACAGCACCGGGGATTGATGGAATACACAATCAGTTCTTGAAACACCTGCCAGTTGCCGCTTTGAATGACCTTCTCAACCTGTTCAACCATATCTATTCAACCGATACTTTCCCTGATTCTTGGAGACAAGCTATCCAGGTACCGATCTTGAAACCATCTAAGGATAAGCATTCACCATCAAGCTATAGACCTATATCACTGACCAGCTGTCTGTGTAAAGTGATGGAAAGGATGTTGAACAACCGCCTCGTTTGGTGGTTGGAACGAAAAAACCTCCTTTGCACAGTACAGTCTGGATTCAGAAAAAATAGAAATACTTTGGATCATCTTATTCGTATGGAAAGCTTCATACAAGAAGCTTTTCTTACGAAGCAGGAAGTGATAGCTGTATTTTTCGACCTCGAGAAGGCATTCGATACTACCTGGCGCTTCAACATATTGAAAACCTTGTCACAATGGGGTTTCAGAGGCCATCTTCCTAATTTTGTCTGTAATTTCATGACCAACCGACGTTTCAAGGTACGAGTTGGTAATGTGTTGTCGGATGAGTTCATCCAAGAGAACGGTGTACCACAGGGTTCTGTCCTCAGTGTTACTTTGTTCGCCATCGCTATAAATGGTATTGTTCGAAGCGTTCCATCTTCTATCAATTCTTCCTTATTTGTCGACGACTTGGCTATATTCAGTAAGTCAGCGAGAAGTACAACGGCCTCTCGCCAAATCCAACTTGCAATTAGGAAACTGGAAGCATGGGAAGATGAAACTGGGTTCAGGTTTTCTACATCAAAATCAACGTGCATGCGTTTCTCTCGTCTGAGAGGCCTGCACCCTGACCCAGATATATATCTTCGTAGAGAACTCCTTCCATTCGCAGAATCGACCTAGTTCCTTGGGCTGACGTTTGACGTGAAGTTGAACTGGGAATCTCACATTTCGCAACTCAGACTCAAGTGCTTCAAATCACTTAACCTTCTCCGTTATCTTAGTGGTACCAAATGGGGAGCGGATCGCACCACGATGCTGCGGCTTTACCGAGCATTAATACGTTCCAAATTGGATTATGGTAGTGTTGTGTACGACTCGGCACGAGAGAGCTACGTGAAGCCACTCAATACAGTTCACAACACGGGCATCCGACTGGCCATAGGAGCACTCCGTACCAGTCGGGTGGAGAGCCTGTATTGCGAGGCTGGCGAGCCCTCGTTGAAGAGTCGACGTGCATATCTACTTTGCTCATACGCTTCGAAATTATTCTGCAGTAAGCATCATCCCACCTACCAATCAGTTATCAATCCTAGATTTCATGCTCTCTATGAATCGAAACCATCTGCCACCATACCAACTGGAATTCGTTTGAATCATATTTTGGTCGAAGAGTCATTTGAATACCCTCGAGTCTATCAAATCCAATTCAGTGATACCGCCCCTTGGTTGGCTCCACGTCCGGAGTGCTTGATAAACTTGTCATCAAGTACGAAGGCAATCACGAGTGCAGAAGAGTATAAGCGAAAATACCTAGAGCTCTGCACACTCTACCCCGGACATATTAGATACTACACGGACGGATCGAAACTGAACGGCAAAGTTGGCTGCGCATTCGTCAGCGAATCCTCCACTGTTAGTTTTAGATTAGGTTCGATGAGTAGCGTTTATACAGCCGAGTTGTTTGCAATTGTCACCTCTCTACAGCACATTCAACAACGATCTGAGAAGTGCTTCCTGATCTGTTCCGATTCTTTGAGTGCACTCCAAGCCCTTACTCAGATCTTTCCAACTCACCATCTGGTCCAGAAAGTGCAGACACTCCTGACCGCCCTTGCCTCGCAGGATGTCAGTGTAGTGTTCTGCTGGGTACCTGGACACGTGGGGATTGGTGGTAATGAGTTGGCGGACACGGCTGCCAAAGAAGCGACGGAGAAAGAAGATATTGATAACCCGAGAGTACCTATCAATGATTTCAAGGCGTATTTTAAACTACTTTTCAAATCTCGTTTCCAAAAAGAGTGGGACAGGGAGACCAACAACAAGCTGAAAGAAATAAAGCCTACTGTTAGTGCTTGGGAATCTTCAATCCGAGGTTCACGGAGGGAGGAAGTAGTTCTCACTCGTCTGCGAGTGGGACACACACTTTTAACCCATTCCTATCTCTTCACCCCCGATAAAATCGTCCCTAGATGTGAGATTTGTAACGAGATTTTAACTGTTCGACACATATTACTCGAGTGTCAGAAATATACTGCTCTGAAGAGACAGCTTCGTATGGAAGACACAATGCCAAAGATTTTAGGGAATAATTCAAAATCGATAGATACCATATTCAGCTTTCTAAGATTATCGAACCTATTGGATCTCATTTGACATGCTCGTGGATCTGCATCGTTGTTTGCGTGAGACGATGAAGTCGTCGTGTTACCAGTATCATTTTTCAAACTGCCCCAATTAGGACATATACATGTCTGATCAAGATGACGTTGTTTGTGCAATCATCTTCTTCCAGTATACTACTTTTTGACATTTGATACTTATTCTTGATGTCGATCTCTTGGGGTAGACATCAGGAATATTTTAAACCTAACCATATTTCAACATATATTCATTATGGTTTGTCGTTCCTCCACTCTTATTTGAGTGCGAGTTTGAACTGAGAACAAGTAGTAAAACGTTCTCATCCTAGTCCCATGGGTGTGACCCTTTACAGCACACACATGTTCGGTTTTAACAAATTAGTGTATAACGTCTTTAGACACTTTAGACATAGTTTAGTCTTAGTTTAATATATATTGAGGTTCTCTCATCTAAATTTCACTTCCACATTTATATCATCTAAATTTCACTTCCACATTTATATCACACTTTCCACCTTTTGTTGCAACTTATTTTGACAGGCGCTAAATGACCTCGCTGTCGATGCGCCTCAAAACCCTAATATTCATTCATTCTCTATGAATCGAAACCATTCGCCACCCTACCAACTGGGATTCGTTTGAATCATATTTTGGTCGAAGAGTCATTTGTATACCCTCGAGTCTATCCAATTCAATTTAGTGATACCGCCCCTCGGTTGGCTCCACGTCCGGAGTGCTTGATGAACTTGTCATCAAGTACGAAGGCAAGCACGAGTGCAGAAGAGTATAAGCAAAAATACCTAGAGCTCTGCACACACTACCCTAGACATATTAGGTACTACACGGACGGATCAAAACTGAACGGCAAAGTTGGCTGCGCATTCGTTAGCGAATCCTCCACTGTTAGTTTTAGATTAGGTTCGATGAGTAGCGTATATACAGCTGAGTTGTTTGCAATTGCCACCTCTCTACAGCACATTCAACAACGGCCTGAGAAGTGCTTCCTGATCTGTTCTGATTCTTTGAGTGCACTTCAAGCCTTGACTCAGATCTTTCCAACTCACCATCCAGTCCAGAAAGTACAGACACTCCTGACCGCCCTTGCCTCGCAGGATGTCAGTGTAGTGTTCTGCTGGGTACCTGGACACGTGGGGATTGGTGGTAATGAGTCAGCGGACAGGGCTGCCAAAGAAGCGACGGATAAAGAAGATATTGATAACCCGAGAGTACCTTTCAATGATTTCAAGGCGTATTTCAAACTACTTTTCAAATCTCGTTTCCAAAAAGAGTGGGACAGGGAGACCAACAACAAGCTGAAAGAAATCAAGCCAACTGTTAGTGCTTGGGAATCTTCAATCTGAGGTTCACGGAGGGAGGAAGTGGTTCTCACTCGCCTGCGAGTGGGAGACACACTTTTAACCCATTCCTATCTCTTCACTCCCGATAAAATCGTCCCCAGATGTGAGATTTGTAACGAGATTTTGACTGTTCGACACATATTACTAGAGTGTCAGAAATATACTGCTCTGAGGAGACAGCTTCGTATGGAAGACACAATGTCAAAGATTTTAGGGAATAATTCGAAATCGATAGATACCATATTCAGCTTTCTAAGATTATCGAAGCTTTTGGATTTCATTTGACATGCTCGTGGATCTGCGTTAGACGATAAAGTCGTCTTGTTACCAGTATCATTTCTCAAACTGCCCGAATTAGGACATTTCCATGTCGGTTCAAGATGACGTTGTTTGTGCAATCATCTTTTACCAGTGTACTGCTTTTTGACATTTGATACTTATTCTTGATGCCGATCTCTTGGGATAGACATCAGGAATATTTTAAATCAAACCATATCCCAACATATATCTATTTTGGTTTGTCGTTCCTCCACTCCTATTTGAGGGGGAGTTTGAACTGAGAACAAGTAATAAAACGTTCTCATCCTAGTCCCATGGGTGTGACCCTTTACAGCACACACATGTTCGGTTTTAACAAATTAGTGTATAACGTCTTTAGACACTTTAGACATAGTTTAGTCTTAGTCTTAGTTTAATGTATTGAGGTGTTCTCATCTAAATTTCACTCCCACCTTTATATCACACTTTTCACCTTTTGTTGCAACTTATTTCGACAGGCGCTAAATGACCTCGCTGTCGATGCGCCTTAAAACTCTAATATTCATTCATTCACACATATATATATATATATATATATATATATATATATATATATATATATATATATATATATATATATATATATATATATATATATATATATATATATATGTATATATATATATATATATATGTATATATATATATATATATATATATATATATATATATATATATATATATATATATATATATATATATATATATATATATATAGATGCTTTTAAGCTTTCTTTTCCATGATGCATATAATTGAATAATGACACATTTTGGGTATATTCATGGATATCTTCTTTAATAAGTGACCGACGTTTCGCCCAGATTTGCCTGGGCATCATCAGGGTCAAATTACAATATTCAAGAGAAAAAATAAAACTTGATTACTATTTTCAACGAAAATATATAAATCTAATAATATTGAAAAGACAAGATAAATTCACTGCCTTCTCGCACACATTCTGTCTTGGCCTTCTATAAAATAAACTTGCTACGGCCATCTATATCAAAGATATAATCTGACAATCAGACAAATCTGGGCGAAACGTCGGTCACTTTTCAAAGAAGATATCCATGAATATACCCAAAATGTGTCATTATTCAAATATATATATATATATATATATATATATATATATATATATATATATATATATATATATATATATATATATATATATATATATATATATTTATATATACCGATTCCCTCGGAAGAGGGTTAAAGGAATATTCAATGAATAAATATATATAAAACCAATCCAATGATATGTTGATATATCGTTCCAGCTCATCCATCAACGCGTAAACACATAACGCGTTTGCCTAGTATTAGAAATAATTGTATTATAATAGAATAATAGTTTCTACTCACAACTTGGGAGATTCTGCGATTAGTTTCTTAGACGAATGGAGGAGAGACTGGAAATGACGAATGCTCAGGAATGACATTTCAAATAATATTTTTCAACGGTTTCGAGTTTCCTAGGAAACAATCGTTTTTTTTTTTGGTTATTATTATAATTAATTGTTTATTACCATTTTTATTCGTTGAATTCCGAATATATTTTATCAATTGTTACTAGGATATTAATAAGCGTTGGCAATTTTGCTATCTCCGATCATGCATAGATCGATTCTGCCATGCTCGAACTTGTCTGATTACTAATGATGCTCGACGACCCCACCATCAACCAGGTTATATGGGGGTATCCATTGACCTCGGGTATTAGTAAAGTTCATACAAGCTGTCACGGACTTTGGTCTCCTTATCGTTTCAAAATGGCGTTCCAAAATATACTTTTTTTTTCACGAAAAACATTAGAATTATTTGAGATACGACAGAATGTTGTTGAAAATAATGATTATTACAGTAGTTATCATAATGATGGGGATGATAATATGTCTGAGATGAGTTTGGGTGATGAAAAAAATGGAAATAGCGCAGAAGTATTAGGCCTATGTATAACCATTTTTGGGGGTTTCAAAATCAGAGCCAAGGTTGACACATAACGAATAAAAGCTTGCAAGGAGAATTACTCAAAAATTCATGACTGACTGATCGTAGGGGTGACTTTCCATGTCGAAATCAAGGTCAAATGTCAAGCGCTGTGTTTTTTCATTATAATTCAACTAATGAACCAGAACGCGTGTTAACTTTCAATATGATCAAAAGCATGCTTCATGATTTCTGATGTTGACAAAATGGAAATACATCTATTCCGCACATTTTGACCTCAAATTGGGGCAAGTATTCGAATTCATGCAAAAATTGACATTTTCTTCATTTCATTGATGATCACAACCTTCGGACGTGATTTATTAATTGGATTGAGTATGTTTACAGTAAAACATGTTGTTATGGACATATCAGAACTATTCTAGGTCAAAAGTCAATATTTGAGGTCAATTGACCTATTCGAAATATCACCCAATCATGCTTGTGGGTACTCAAAGACATGGAAATTCGATGGCAACAATAGTGATGGTGATTATCGTCTTCTTGATGATCCCACCAACAGCTAGTATATTTGAGGGTACGAATGAGCAGGTGATAATGATGATATGGAGTAAGATAAAGCTTGTATTGTGAGGCTGGTGAGCCCTCGTTGAAGAGTCGACGTGCATATCTCCTTTGCTCATACGCTTCAAAGTTATTCTACTGTAGGCGTCATCCCACCTACCAATCAGTTATCAATCCTAGATTTCATGCTCTCTATGAATCGAAACCATTCGCCACCATACCAACTGGAATTCGTTTGAATCATATTTTGGTCGAAGAGTCATTTGTATACCCTCGAGTCTATCCAATTCAATTTAGTGATACCGCCCCTTGGTTGGCTCCACGTCCGGAGTGCTTGATGAACTTGTCATCAAGTACGAAGGCAAGCACGAGTGCGGAAGAGTATAAGCAAAAATACCTAGAGCTCTGCACACACTACCCCGGACATATTAAATACTACACGGACGGATCAAAACTGAACGGCAAAGTTGGCTGCGCATTCGTTAGCGAATCCTCCACTGTTAGTATCAGATTAGGTTCGATGAGTAGCGTATATACAGCCGAGTTGTTTGCAATCGTCACCTCTCTACAGCACATTCAACAACGATCTGAGAAGAGCTTCCTGATCTGTTCTGATTCTTTGAGTGTACTCCAAGCCCTTACTCAGATCTTCCCAACTCACCATCTGGTCCAGAAAGTGCAGACACACCTGACCGCCCTTGCCTCGCAGGATGTCAGTGTAGTGTTCTGCTGGGTACTTGGACACGTGGGGATTGGTGGTAATGATTCAGCAGATAGGGCTGCCAAAGAAGCGACGGAGAAAGAAGATATTGATAACCCGAGAGTACCTTTCAATGATTTCAAGGCGTATTTCAAACTACTTTTCAAATCTCGTTTCCAAAAAGAGTGGGACAGGGAGACCAACAACAAGCTGAAAGAGATTAAGCCAACTGTTAGTGCTTGGGAATCTTCAATCCGAGGTTCACGGAGGGAGGAAGTGGTTCTCACTCGTCTGCGAGTGGGACACACACTTTTAACCCATTCCTATCTCTTCACCCCCGATAAAATCGTCCCTAGATGTGAGATTTGTAACGAGATTTTAACTGTTAGACACATATTGCTCGAGTGTCAGAAATATACTGCTCTGAGGAGACAGCTTCGTATGGAAGACACAATATCAAAGATTTTAGGGAATAATTCAAAATCGATAGATACCATATTCAGCTTTCTAAGATTATCGAAGCTATTGGATCTCATTTGACATGCTCGTGGATCTGCGTTAGACGATAAAGTCGTCTTGTTACCAGTATCATTTTTCAAACTGCCCGAATCAGGACATTTCCATGTCCGTTCAAGATGACGTTGTTTGTGCAATCATCTTTCACCAATGTACTGCTTTTTGACATTTGATACTTATTCTTGATGCCGATCTCTTGGGATAGACATCAGGAATATTTTAAATCAAACCATTTCCCAACATATATCTATTATGGTTCGTCGTTCCTCCACTCCTATTTGAGGGGGAGTTTGAACTGAGAACAAGTAATAAAACGTTCTCATTCTAGTCCCATGGGTGTGACCCTCTACAGCACACACATGTTCGGTTTTAACAAATTAGTGTATAACGTCTTTAGACACTGTAGACATAGTTTAGTCTTAGTTTAATGTATTTAGGTGTTCTCATCAAAATTTCACTTCCACCTTTATATCACACTTTTCACCTTTTGTTGCAACATATTTCGACAGGCGCTAAATGACCCCGCTGTCGATGCGCCTTAAAACTCTAATATTCATTCATTCATTCAAACTGGTGGCCCAACTTGAAGGAAACCAAGATGTGCAAGGCAGAGGCGATATTCCTGTGAAGCGAGCGCCATGCAACCGGTAGTGGGATGGGGGCTTCGATAAAAAAATCACTCATGCCATATACGGGATTCGAACTCATGTCCAACGATGATCATAGTTTCTAAAGCGGTGCCTTAGTTGACTGAGTCACAGGGAGTTGCAAAACTATAACAAAGCATGTAATGAGAACACATTGATTCGAAATTATAAAACGTCATCAATTAAAAGACTCGTGTATACTGATTTTCTTATTTATGAAAGGAATGATGGTTCGATTCAATTCTTATTGACTGATGAAACCTGTAAAAAAGATATTGTAGGCCCTACTCAACTGATGTTGATAGATTGATATCATAGTATAATATAAGTAATAATATCATGTTTCAATTACAGCTGTTACCCTTAGAGTCACTGCCCAAATCATCAAACCTCGACTTGTTGATATCACTGTCTTGGACTCTTGGGTATCAGTGTTTGTGGAACTTTGGTGCAACATTGCACTTGATGATGTTTGTCTGAATTCACAAGTGGAAACGAGAAGAGTACTTTCCAAGCTGTCTTTTGCTGACCTCGAACAATTACTGAATGTCACGAATTGATTGAAATTATAGCATTAATTACATCAAAATTGATGTAAAAATTGATTGAATCAAAATTGAATATTTGATGGGATCCATCTCAATGGTAGAAGGAGGGTAGAAATTGGGCCACAATAAGTTCAGTATAGTCCCCCGTATAACCTAGCTGTTGGTGGGGTCGTTAAGCAAACAATAAACAGTTCAGTGTAGAAAATGATAGTCAACTATATTTTTTGTCCTGGTGTTTATCGCCGTGGACACCGAGCTTATAAACATCCAAACTGCTCGTTTCATTGCCATCTAGATATTCCTGGTGCTCGTCATGAAGCTGTCATTGCACGCCACAAGTGATGTGATCAACTGATCATATTTAAATAAATATACCCAATCATAAGATGTTTTCAACTTTTCCGATCTTGTGGTCCAATATATTATAGGGAAGGAGATTCGCTTCATAGGGTGGTAGAACCAATTAGGATCTGGTGATTTTAAATTCTGAAATATTATCCATTGTAGCGTTTGAAATTCAAACAATCGAATCTATAGCCTCGTTCCGGAGATAATCTGGCTTGCCCCCCAGTTGTTTAGCAATTGCGATGGACGGTATTTTCTAGCCTTGTACCATATTTCATGCTGGTAACCGGAAATAATATTCCGGTGAATTTGTATCCTTACTGATCACACCAAAACCGAATAGTCTGTTTCCAGGGGTAGATGTTGGGGGCTTGCCCCCCAGTTGATTTGTAATAATTGTCGTAGTATTTTCTAGCTACTTACCAAATTTCGTGCTGCTAACCGAAAATACAATGTTCAATATTCAATATTCGAATTTTTACCCTAACTGACCGCACCAAAACCGGATAGCCTTGTTTCAGGGGTAGTTTTCGAGGAAATCCGGGCAAATTTGGCTTGCTCCCCAGTTGATTTTGCCACGTAAAGTATGTTTTCTATTTATTTATTCATTTCCTTATTTCCAAGGTTTAACACAATGTTATGAATACAGTACATATTTTGCATAACAACACAATTTATAATAACACTACTATAATACAGTTCTAATACTAGATGAATAGGAAATACAATACCGAGTGCAAGAAAGAAATCTTGTGTTTGCACTCACGATAATATAAAATAGAGGATATGAATTAGAATTGGAAAAAATACTTGATACAAATATATGGCTCATCTCACAACGCGCTGCGTTTGCCTAGTTTCAACTTTGTATTACACTTCCATCCAGGAAAGAAGAAGGTTCCAAGCGACCGTCCCCCTATTCCACACCACCAGCGCACGGCTGGTTCGCTCCTTCATCTTTTATGGATAATACCTCAAAAACGGTATTAATTATACCTATTGATAGTCATAGATTATACGAAATGGAATGACGTTGGTAAAATTGTTTTTGAAAAGTCTGGTTAACGCCCCCTTAATAATTTATAATTACTTATAATTGCTGAATTATGATGATTCGAGAGCATGCATGTCGTTATCCGATCAAGCAAGTAGTTGGCTGTAGATGTGGCTTCCAGCGTAGGGGGCGTGTTTGTTATCTCAGCACTAGCTTGTTTGTCGGCTTGGTCACAGCTGCTGCGTCACTCACTGTCACTACTCACTTCACTCGCAGTTCGTACTCGCACGGTGTAAGGGCAGCAAGTGCAACGCTCCTTCATCATGAAAAAGTGTAACAGTGTACTGTAAGTGTGAATATAGCCCTATCAAATTAACTTCTTGATTTTATGTCTAGCTTCGACTTTTTATCACGTTCTTAAATCATACGGTTAATTACTTGCATCTCATTGTATAGTGTACCGGTGTCTTAACCTCACTTATTTAACGTTCCGCAATGGCATGGGCCTTACAACCCTAGATATTATACTGTCGCTTTAGATTGGTAAACAATTTTGCTAGCTGGAGAATCTAATATTCGATTTTATTTCCCAGGCTGAACCCCTCCGTATTGTAATGTTATTTCACCAGCTGTTGTATTACAGCTCGGGGTCAAACTCTTGGAACAAATTACCCCTAGGTAGGCCCTAGGTTAAGACCTAGACCAAGCAAAGGTTAGCTGCTAGGAGGGCTGGTTGAGAGGAACCTACCCAGAGCATAACATTTTCAATGTCAACGTAATATATTTAAATACCGTAGTGTGGTAGGGAATTTTTGGAGGATATTCTAGGCTCGATATTGCATAGGATATTGCAGCTTTGTACCAGTACCATTCAGAGAAGCATCTTCTGAAAGACTGTCGATCCGTAAGAAACATTCACAATAGGTTACGTATTATATGTGTGTAATGGTCCGTGGTGAGGTAAAATTCATCATCAAAAATATTTGCTGGGACTGTTACACAGGCCCACAATTGATGTAGGTATGGATCCATCTTTATTATCATAAAGTTCGACTCATTAGCATTTTCGGCATATATCGTCTGCATTTTATGATGTATTTGTTGCTTTTGTACCTTCAGTGGCGGCCCGACAATACAAATTCGGGTCCATGGCCCCGTGCCCGAAAGGGGTGGGTGGGTGTCTGGTCAGGTACCTGACCAGACATTATTTAATGAGTTTTAACGTAGATCGTCATACTGAATTAAAAGATGTGTTACCATTATGCATATGCAGGCCTATGTAGTTTGTCTACATATTTTAGCTGAAAACGAATACGAATGTATGCGTTAATATAGACGAAGACTTCAAGAGATACATGCAACATGTGAGAAATTTATGTTATAAATCTGAGACTCGTAATTATGATTTTGAACGTAACCATTAAACGTTCACTCATCGTGTTGAGGTGGATGTATAGTTTTTCCATATCTTGTGGACATTCCCAAGGGAAAGGGTAAGGCAGGGTTGTAAAGAGGACAAGGAAATCAAAATAACGAAAAACTATTTTTTATTTGTTTCTGAGTAGTCGTCAATTTCTCGCAAATGCTCATAAACCCCAACACATGGCCATTCGTTAAGGTTACATGAGAAGCAGAATTTGTTGATCACTCCTTGCATCGAATTTGAATTAGGTAAGAACTAAGAAGGAAGCAATGCTTCTGCAGATCTCATGAAAACAATAGGCCTACATTTTTGAAAATGTGCTGAGAAAAAATTATTAAAGTACCAGTATTATAATCTCAAAATATTCTCCTGCAGCTGCAGAATGCTTCCATTTGAAGTGAGTGGTTATCAGGTAAAGGCTCATAATATCTCACGAACAGAAAATCACCGTTTAAAAATTACTCCAAAGAATACTTCAAATACAATATTTGTGGAAAAATTCCATCCGGGGCTCCTTATCTATTCAGGGTGGGTAGTTATCGGGTAATGGCTCAAAATACCTTACAAACAAAAAATGTATTTTTAAAATGACTTCAAAGACCATAACCACGTGAAATACGCTATATATAGGGAAAAATTCCTACAAGGGGCTCCTGTCTGGAATAGGTAAAGAATAGTCAAAGCTGTAGTGTACCCTGAATATGTAACAGAATCCCTCTCCAAAATATGTTGAAAGTGCCCATCATATTCTATTTTCTGAAAAAACCCCTGCGGGGCTGGTGAGTCTAACCCCCTCATTCGTGTTTTCTACGATTATTGCATTAATTTGTCCATTTCTCTTTTTGGATTTCTCACGTGTGCCGTGCGCGTCACAATACGAGAATCCTAACGACATCCTTGTTTTTCTGTAGAGCACTCATAATTCATTGCCAATTAGTCAATTAAAAACAACAGAGATAAATCCACCGTATTTAAAACCGTGGCCACAGTCGGTAGCCCGGGCTCAGGAGGTCAATGACCGTTATAAAGGAGTGTGATAGGGGCAATCGTCCCCTCCCCTCCTCCCCCCATGAATTAGTAGGCACATAAACAGGAGATAGGAAGAGAGAAAGAATTGAATAAATATCTCTCAAGACTGTTTATGCCACAATTTCATATTTTACATAATTGCATTGAAAATTATTTCTACGTACTGTTTCGAAATGTCAGATCTATTAGGCCTATCTAATTTAGTTGGCAAGAATCAACGAACTACACTATCGTGCTTTTTCGTGTTCAAGTATGTTTCATGAGTTTTGTGAATAACGTTGATAATAACGCGTAACGACGAGGGTCGTTTCTAGGGGTGGGCGAAGAGGGAGGCTGTCCGGTGGCCAAATTTGAGAGGTGCTATCGGCACCCATCTGTGACTTCCTTGGATCAGTGATCGTATTCTATCGGTTAAATTCCATTCTATTCACATCACTGGATGGGATAAATATTCTTATTCAAATATCATTGAATTGAATCACAAACAGATTATTTCAGCGTTTTATTTGCTTGAAACAGTCATTAGGCAAAATCAATCAATTGTTATCACAGTAAATTCCATGTATTCCAGAAACTTCGTATAGTTCCCAAACCCGTAGAATCGTATTGAAAATGGGAATTTTCGAAAATGTCCCTGCGGGGCATGGCTCTCCCTTCTTGCATTCATCTATTATATACACACTCAGTTTTGGGGGCGCTCAATTGAGTGCTTGCCCGGAGGTGCTAAAATTACACGAACGACCCTGCAGCTACAAATATTGGTTTTGGCACTATTTTTAATTCCATAAGTAGAATGATTTCGGCATCTAAACCTTATCTGAAGTACGCTGAACAATATTGAAAATGGGTGTGATTTCAAAAAATTCCCTGCGGGGCCAGAAGGGGGCCTTACCCCCTTGTCCCCCGCGGGTCGCCGGCTTCACGATAATGTTCTCATATGACATTTTCTTTTCCTAACTGAAATCCCCCCCCCCCCCCCCCCCCCCGTGAATGTGATCTGGATCCGCCCCTGCAGTGGGTGGTGGTGTCTTACTTATCTGGCCCCGCGTGCTTGGGTCACTTCGGGCCGCCGCTGTGTACCTGTGTCTTGCATGGTTCAAGTGCAATGATTATTTACAGCTTATTGCACTCAATTGGCTTCGTAGGCCCCAACATTAAAACCGAACCTCTTTTCACAGGTTACCATTCACGCTGAAGTCTGCGTCAGATTTGAAGAGTTCTGAATATGATGGAATTGTACTTGTATCAAGCGAACTACCAGAGAAGTTTGGGATCGAGCCGTTCAGAAGTGTTATCCAGGGAGCTGCTAAAGTAAGCAACTGATTATTGTGTTAGGTTCAAGTAGGCTCAAAGAGCCATGACAATCTTTCACCAGGTCAACGACCCTATAGATAAAAGATAGGCCTACTTGATTAATGTTCTGTATATCTATTTGAACCTGGGCCTACTTGTACTTGTATTCAGAGAGTCGGTACCAGTAAGAAACTGTGATAAACGCTTTTGATCGGTTGACACGTGACTTACGGAACGGAAAAGACCGTGTTACTATGTTTACATAAGACCATGTTAGGACCTATGAACGTACTTGAGAAGTGTGTAGGCCTACTTCATGCACCAGGCGTAGCGTAACCTGGCTACACTGTCAAATGTGGTTCTTCCTTATAGGGGTGTATATAAATAACCTTTATTGGTCGCTGGCTTACCAAAAAGTTTACAGGATAATGATCGATACATAATACTAGGAAAACGCATTAAAGTCTAACACCCGTTTGGTCAGCAGAGTCAAAAAGTAATTTTGAAATTAATTCTACATTGGGGAAATTTGAGTAAAGTTTTGTTGAACATGTGTTGTCTTGAATTAAAATCACATCAGAAACACTGTCATATTTTTTTGGCCAAAGTTACAGCGCTTTAATGAAATATTAAGTTGCTATTTTGACTTCATTTTAGTGAAAAATCAACTATTTTTCCTCTTAAAATGAGTGTGATTCATAAATGAGAACTGGTACCTATATTTATTTCTGCATAATTCTATTCGTAACATCTTCATCTACAATAAAACAAGTTTTTTGATTGAATGTCATTCCTTTTAGTATATTTTAATGATCTGTTGAATAATAAAAACGCGTACAATTTGAAGGTTGTGTGTTAAATGATAGGGAAACATCCAGTATTTGAATTGATATATCTCAAAATTTATCCCGGTTAGCCTATCATCTGTTTTGATATTATTATCGAGCACATCAAAACGAATCGACTGACAAAAAATCATATTTTTTTCATGACCATGAGGTAATGGAGGTTAGACCTTAAATGTGTTGCCGCGTTGATGGATGAGCTAGAACATATTAACTTATCTTTGGATTGGTTATTATATATTCACCTTGAGATCCAAACAATTACGTCACTGCCTTCCTATTTCCTAATTAATTTCTATGATAATAAAGAAGGCTTTGTTTCAATCATTTCCAATGAATTGGTGACACTTGCTGCTTGGATTTAATTGGTATCTTGATAGCTTTGAGTGATTCACAAAAATTACATTATATATTTTTTTACATCAAAACGGCTGATCCCATTTGAGTGAAAGTTCGGAATAATGTGTATCATCATATTGAAATTCCCTGAGAATTTGAATTCTCTCGAAGGAAATATTTTTAGCGTATTTTTTCCTCTGGGTTATTCTTATGGGATTTCTGAAAACTCAAAAGTGGTTCAACCGATCGCGCCTCAAAACTATACAGTATCGAATTAGATAAGGACACTTGTGTATGCCAAGTTTCAACTGATTTTGAATTTTCGTTTGACCTGTGGAGCGGAAAAAAAAGCTTTTTTTTAGTAGGCCTATAGTGAAATTGAGTCTTCGCTTCGCTCATCCAATATTATATTCAATACATTAAAAATATATAATCTAATATTAAATACTATTGTTAATATTAATATAGGGCCTATGATATAAATGCAGATGTATAACTGTAATCCTGAATACTGTAGGCCTAAATACTGAATGTGAATTTCAAATGCCGTTATCAAGATATGACTCACGTCACAAAAATCAAGTATGATTGTGTAGCTTTTTTCATCATTACATTTTTTTCATTTATGTAGGTCTACGGGTACGGTAGCCCACCGGTAGGCAGATGTTGTTAATTCCATTCAATTTATTGAATTTTCCTTGAATTTTCAATTCCTTTTAAAAAATGTAGGCCTTTAATGTATAATTTCAATCTATGTTATTTTCATTGTATTTGATTGTTCAAGTTATGTGTGGGGATAACGCACGTGTTGATCACTGGTGCGTGTGGACCTAGAGGCTGTGTATTGAATGAGTGGTGTGTTTTCAGCTTGACCAAGCCTTGTACACGGAGGGGGGGGTGTTCCCAGTGAACCTGCCCGCCGGGCGGCTGATCTACGCACCGACCGGGCCCATCACGACAGACTACGATGATGTGCGCTGCTTCGGGGACGCCGCACGCAAAGGCATCGCCAGGTAATTACACATCGATTGGTTCATTTGGACTATTTTGTGTAGGCCTACATTCCTAGAAATGATCATTAATAATTTCAAATCTCCATGCACTGTACTTGACGTGGAAGAATGAGCGTGTTGAGCTGTTGCGGTCTGACCTTGACGAGCACGAGACCCGCTCGTTGGTCAGCCGGGCTCGGGACGGCCGAGCGCCACACAGCCAGCGAGGCTTCTCAACTGATTCTCACTCCTCGTTTCGACCGGTGGCATTGCTTCTCCTCGCCTCCAATACCGACTAGACCAAATTTATATTTGAAATTAATAGATTTCGATTTTATTCAATATTTGATATTTTTTATTCAATTTATTTTATTTTTCATTTATTTTATTCATTTTTTTCTCTTTATATTTCATTTCAATTTTATTTCTATTGAAGATTTCATAGAGAAAAAGTATTTTTGAAAATCCAAATTTTCAAAAATTTAATTCAATTCCATCCACTTGGGGTAAGCGAGGGTTGACTTGACTTATCGTGGTGATGTTTGTTCTTCAGGGCGCTGAAAGCCGGATGTCGGTCTCCGCTGCTGGTTCTCCCGCCTCCCAGCGCCCGCTACCCGAACAGCAACCTCGTCGCTCTGCTCGGAGCCTTGGAGGAGTTGTATGTGGTGAGTGAACCAATCACGCGCAAGCAGCCCCGTGAGGCATGGCCGTAGAGACATGTAAACGTAGCTTCTATTTATTCTTCTCATAGCATTTAGAATTTGAAAAATAGCACTTTGGTGCATCTATTATTTTGAAACATCGTTTTTGTAGCGCAACAACAACAATTCGTAGCGTAACAATAGTACTGTACAGGTAAAACCACTGCATAATGTACAATAGGCATATAAAAGAAACACCCCAATTGTTATTTAAAAAAAAAAAGTGTCCACAAGCAGGTTAAACTTACGCCTCATCTACCGCCTGCATTTTTAACTGCATATTTTTCCAATGTACCCAACTAACTTCACCCGTTTACACCTCGTTTGAAATAATTTTGGGAAAAATAGCATCTATAATGTTTCCATTTTGAATATAGCGTCTATATCGCCAATACATTGAAAAATAGTAGATTCAGACGTTTGTAGCGCTTTGTCGCCTTTTCAAAAACATTAAAACAAGACCAAATGTATTGAAAGATGAAGAAATATCAGAAAAACATGTAAAGAAGCACTTATAGATTTCATCGCTTTTAAAGCAATTTCTATTCTACCGAGACGCGTGGCCGAGTGGTAACACACTGAACCGTCATTCGGGAGACTGGAGTTCGATTCCCGCCATGGTCGACCATCCTGACAGGGGTTTTTCGTGGTTTCCCTCTGTCGTTCAGGTTGATACTGGGATGGTTCCTTAACAACAGGCCACGACCGACTTCTTCCCACCATCTAATTAAAAAAAAACCTAATGAAATAACCTTTTATCTCATCAATCATCATCCCAAAATCTCATTCATCATCCACCGACGCCAATAGATCGTAGCCATCAGTATAGTGCGTTGTTAAAACCCAATATGAAAAAATGCTATTTTTACATGTCTCTGGGCATGGCCTGCGGGGTCCAACCCCGTATCACACAACCCAGTTGATGTTGTTCCGGTATACGGTGTTCAGACGCCTCTAGACGGTCGAATTGAGGATGGGTGATGACAGAGCTAGCAGGCTGGCTTGCACCTTGAGCCTCCTGCCACTCAGCCTGGCAAGTGGCCACTTGATGTTGTTCCGGTATACGGTGTTCAGACGCCTCTAGACGGTCGAATTGAGGATGGGTGATGACAGAGCTAGCAGGCTGGCTTGCACCTTGAGCCTCCTGCCACTCAGCCCGGCAAGTGGCCACTTGATGTTGTTCCGGTATACGGTGTTCAGACGCCTCTAGACGGTCGAATTGAGGATGGGTGATGACAGAGCTAGCAGGCTGGCTTGCACCTTGAGCCTCCTGCCACTCAGCCCGGCAAGTGGCCACTTGATGTTGTTCCGGTATACGGTGTTCAGACGCCTCTAGACGGTCGAATTGAGGATGGGTGATGACAGAGCTAGCAGGCTGGCTTGCACCTTGAGCCTCCTGCCACTCAGCCTGGCAAGTGGCCACTTGATGTTGTTCCGGTATACGGTGTTCAGACGCCTCGAGACGGTCGAATTGAGGATGGGTGATGACAGGGCTAGCAGGCAGGCTTGCACCTTGAGCCTCCTGCCACTCAGCCTGGCAAGTGGCCACTTGATGTTGTTCCGGTATACGGTGTTCAGACGCCTCGAGACGGTCGAATTGAGGATGGGTGATGACAGGGCTAGCAGGCAGGCTTGCACCTTGAGCCTCCTGCCACTCAGCCTGGCAAGTGGCCACTTGATGTTGTTCCGGTATACGGTGTTCAGACGCCTCGAGACGGTCGAATTGAGGATGGGTGATGACAGGGCTAGCAGGCAGGCTTGCACCTTGAGCCTCCTGCCACTCAGCCTGGCAAGTGGCCACTTGATGTTGTTCCGGTATACGGTGTTCAGACGCCTCGAGACGGTCGAATTGAGGATGGGTGATGACAGGGCTAGCAGGCAGGCTTGCACCTTGAGCCTCCTGCCACTCAGCCTGGCAAGTGGCCACTTGATGTTGTTCCGGTATACGGTGTTCAGACGCCTCGAGACGGTCGAATTGAGGATGGGTGATGACAGGGCTAGCAGGCAGGCTTGCACCTTGAGCCTCCTGCCACTCAGCCTGGCAAGTGGCCACTTGATGTTGTTCCGGTATACGGTGTTCAGACGCCTCGAGACGGTCGAATTGAGGATGGGTGATGACAGAGCTAGCAGGCTGGCTTGCACCTTGAGCCTCCTGCCACTCAGCCCGGCAAGTGGCCACTTGATGTTGTTCCGGTATACGGTGTTCAGACGCCTCTGGACGGTCGAATTGAGGATGGGTGATGACAGAGCTAGCAGGCTGGCTTGCACCTTGAGCCTCCTGCCACTCAGCCTGGCAAGTGGCCACTTGATGTTGTTCCGGTATACGGTGTTCAGACGCCTCTAGACGGTCGAATTGAGGATGGGTGATGACAGAGCTAGCAGGCTGGCTTGCACCTTGAGCCTCCTGCCACTCAGCCCGGCAAGTGGCCACTTGATGTTGTTCCGGTATACGGTGTTCAGACGCCTCTGGACGGTCGAATTGAGGATGGGTGATGACAGGGCTAGCAGGCAGGCTTGTACCTTGAGCCTCCTGCCACTCAGCCCGGCAAGTGGCCACTTGATGTTGTTCCGGTATACGGTGTTCAGACGCCTCTGGACGGTCGAATTGAGGATGGGTGATGACAGAGCTAGCAGGCTGGCTTGCACCTTGAGCCTCCTGCCACTCAGCCTGGCAAGTGGCCACTTGATGTTGTTCCGGTATACGGTGTTCAGACGCCTCTGGACGGTCGAATTGAGGATGGGTGATGACAGGGCTAGCAGGCAGGCTTGCACCTTGAGCCTCCTGCCACTCAGCCTGGCAAGTGGCCACTTGATGTTGTTCCGGTATACGGTGTTCAGACGCCTCTGGACGGTCGAATTGAGGATGGGTGATGACAGGGCTAGCAGGCAGGCTTGCACCTTGAGCCTCCTGCCACTCAGCCTGGCAAGTGGCCACTTGATGTTGTTCCGGTATACGGTGTTCAGACGCCTCTGGACGTTCGAATTGAGGATGGGTGATGACAGGGCTAGCAGGCAGGCTTGCACCTTGAGCCTCCTGCCACTCAGCCCGGCAAGTGGCCACTTGATGTTGTTCCGGTATACGGTGTTCAGACGCCTCTAGACGGTCGAATTGAGGATGGGTGATGACAGGGCTAGCAGGCAGGCTTGCACCTTGAGCCTCCTGCCACTCAGCCTGGCAAGTGGCCACTTGATGTTGTTCCGGTATACGGTGTTCAGACGCCTCTAGACGGTCGAATTGAGGATGGGTGATGACAGGGCTAGCAGGCAGGCTTGCACCTTGAGCCTCCTGCCACTCAGCCTGGCAAGTGGCCACTTGATGTTGTTCCGGTATACGGTGTTCAGACGCGCCTCTGGACGGTCGAATTGAGGATGGGTGATGACAGGGCTAGCAGGCAGGCTTGCACCTTGAGCCTCCTGCCACTCAGCCCGGCAAGTGGCCACTTGATGTTGTTCCGGTATACGGTGTTCAGACGCCTCGAGACGGTCGAATTGAGGATGGGTGATGACAGAGCTAGCAGGCTGGCTTGTACCTTGAGCCTCCTGCCACTCAGCCCGGCAAGTGGCCACTTGATGTTGTTCCGGTATACGGTGTTCAGACGCCTCGAGACGGTCGAATTGAGGATGGGTGATGACAGGGCTAGCAGGCAGGCTTGCACCTTGAGCCTCCTGCCACTCAGCCCGGCAAGTGGCCACTTGATGTTGTTCCGGTATACGGTGTTCAGACGCCTCTAGACGGTCGAATTGAGGATGGGTGATGACAGGGCTAGCAGGCAGGCTTGCACCTTGAGCCTCCTGCCACTCAGCCCGGCAAGTGGCCACTTGATGTTGTTCCGGTATACGGTGTTCAGACGCCTCTAGACGGTCGAATTGAGGATGGGTGATGACAGAGCTAGCAGGCTGGCTTGCACCTTGAGCCTCCTGCCACTCAGCCCGGCAAGTGGCCACTTGATGTTGTTCCGGTATACGGTGTTCAGACGCCTCTAGACGGTCGAATTGAGGATGGGTGATGACAGAGCTAGCAGGCTGGCTTGTACCTTGAGCCTCCTGCCACTCAGCCCGGCAAGTGGCCACTTGATGTTGTTCCGGTATACGGTGTTCAGACGCCTCGAGACGGTCGAATTGAGGATGGGTGATGACAGGGCTAGCAGGCTGGCTTGCACCTTGAGCCTCCTGCCACTCAGCCCGGCAAGTGGCCACTTGATGTTGTTCCGGTATATGGTGTTCAGACGCCTCGAGACGGTCGAATTGAGGATGGGTGATGACAGGGCTAGCAGGCAGGCTTGCACCTTGAGCCTCCTGCCACTCAGCCCGGCAAGTGGCCACTTGATGTTGTTCCGGTATACGGTGTTCAGACGCCTCTAGACGGTCGAATTGAGGATGGGTGATGACAGAGCTAGCAGGCTGGCTTGCACCTTGAGCCTCCTGCCACTCAGCCCGGCAAGTGGCCACTTGATGTTGTTCCGGTATACGGTGTTCAGACGCCTCTAGACGGTCGAATTGAGGATGGGTGATGACAGAGCTAGCAGGCTGGCTTGTACCTTGAGCCTCCTGCCACTCAGCCCGGCAAGTGGCCACTTGATGTTGTTCCGGTATACGGTGTTCAGACGCCTCGAGACGGTCGAATTGAGGATGGGTGATGACAGGGCTAGCAGGCAGGCTTGCACCTTGAGCCTCCTGCCACTCAGCCCGGCAAGTGGCCACTTGATGTTGTTCCGGTATATGGTGTTCAGACGCCTCGAGACGGTCGAATTGAGGATGGGTGATGACAGAGCTAGCAGGCAGGCTTGCACCTTGAGCCTCCTGCCACTCAGCCTGGCAAGTGGCCACTTGATGTTGTTCCGGTATACGGTGTTCAGACGCCTCGAGACGGTCGAATTGAGGATGGGTGATGACAGGGCTAGCAGGCTGGCTTGCACCTTGAGCCTCCTGCCACTCAGCCTGGCAAGTGGCCACTTGATGTTGTTCCGGTATACGGTGTTCAGACGCCTCGAGACGGTCGAATTGAGGATGGGTGATGACAGGGCTAGCAGGCTGGCTTGCACCTTGAGCCTCCTGCCACTCAGCCTGGCAAGTGGCCACTTGATGTTGTTCCGGTATACGGTGTTCAGACGCCTCGAGACGGTCGAATTGAGGATGGGTGATGACAGAGCTAGCAGGCAGGCTTGTACCTTGAGCTTCCTGCCACTCAGCCCGGCAAGTGGCCACTTGATGTTGTTCCGGTATACGGTGTTCAGACGCCTCTAGACGGTCGAATTGAGGATGGGTGATGACAGGGCTAGCAGGCTGGCTTGCACCTTGAGCCTCCTGCCACTCAGCCTGGCAAGTGGCCACTTGATGTTGTTCCGGTATACGGTGTTCAGACGCCTCTAGACGGTCGAATTGAGGATGGGTGATGACAGGGCTAGCAGGCTGGCTTGCACCTTGAGCCTCCTGCCACTCAGCCTGGCAAGTGGCCACTTGATGTTGTTCCGGTATACGGTGTTCAGACGCCTCGAGACGGTCGAATTGAGGATGGGTGATGACAGGGCTAGCAGGCTGGCTTGCACCTTGAGCCTCCTGCCACTCAGCCTGGCAAGTGGCCACTTGATGTTGTTCCGGTATACGGTGTTCAGACGCCTCTAGACGGTCGAATTGAGGATGGGTGATGACAGGGCTAGCAGGCAGGCTTGCACCTTGAGCCTCCTGCCACTCAGCCTGGCAAGTGGCCACTTGATGTTGTTCCGGTATACGGTGTTCAGACGCCTCGAGACGGTCGAATTGAGGATGGGTGATGACAGGGCTAGCAGGCAGGCTTGCACCTTGAGCCTCCTGCCACTCAGCCTGGCAAGTGGCCACTTGAGATAAGATAAGATGGGCCTTATTGCCATTGGATACACATCATACACTTGATCAAATATCAATCATATTGAATGATGCTGTGTGTTCAGGAGATATGAATAATGCAGCAAACATGTCACAAATTTAATTAATGCAATTAGGATGTGAGGGGATCAAAGGTCAAACTCGGTCATGAATGAATGAATATTAGGGTTTTAAGGCGCATCGACAGCGAGGTCATTTAGCGCCTGTCGAAATGGGTTGCAACAAAAGGTGAGAAGTGTTATATAAAGGTGGAAGTGAAATTTAGATGAGAACACCTCAATATATATTAAACTAAGACTAAACTATGTCTACAGTGTCTAAAGACGTTATACACTAATTTGTTAAAACCGAACATGTGTGTGCTGTAAAGGGTCACACCCATGGGACTAGGATGAGAACGTTTTGTTACTTAACTCGGTCATTACATTGCTTGCGCTTAGGGCTGAATGTTTTGTATTTTGGGATGAAGGTATAAAGTTGTTCGATTACATGATCAACTGTCAAGATATCAACTTCTTTGGCTGCATGGATTATGGTACCCGAGAATAATTGATCATTTTTTCCACCACAAAATTTCAACCCTCTGTCATCCCCTTTTTGCTTTGGATAAAATAAAGAAGTATCAAAACAATGCATCACAAAGTGCAAATGAAACCAAAAGTATTACGAACTTATTCTCTATACTAGTCAAACGCGAAATATGCGTTGTAAGATGAGCGAGATATCTGAATAAGGTATGAAAGTCCTTGAAATAGTTTTACCCTTGCTACTTTATCGACTTTGGTATTCTACACACCTTGATATCTGAATAAGCTATAAAAGTCGTTAAAGAAGTTCTACTCTTGCCACTTCATTGACACTGGTATTCTACACACCTTGACGCATATAAAAAATACTTCATTGTTGGTCAACTCTTGAATCTAGAAAGCAGTGAATCTCGACAACTTAATTCTGTCATAATTTTTATGATATATTTTATGAATATTATCAGTCATTTTATTTTTTTTCTCCAAAACGACTGATCAGAATTGCTTAAAAAATCGTAATAATGTGTAAAATCCATGTATACACATTTAGAAAAAATTTCATCCCATTTGGAGAGATTTTTGATGAGCGTAGCGAAGTCTCCATCCCACTCTTATAGGGCTTTGTCTGTGTTTTTTTTTTTTTTTTTTTTTTTTTTTTTTGTAAGCACTCCACAGGTCGCAAGGGTTGACTGATCAACATGAAACTTTTTTTGTACACGCAAACTCATCCAACTTAGAACTGTATAGTTTTTGGGATGAATCGGTCGGACCGATTTCGAGAATCATCATCTCAAAGTTTCTAAAAACCCCATAAGATTTGGCTGGGCGGAAAATGTTGAAAAATAAAATCTCTCCAAATGGGATGAAATTTTCTCTAAATGTGTATACATGGATTTTACACATTATTACGATTTTTTAAGCAATTCTGATCAGTCGTTTTGAAGAAAAAAAATAAAATGACTGATAATATTCTTCAAATACATCATACAAATTGTGACAGAATTAAGTTGTCAAGATTCACTGCTTTCTAGATTCAAGAGTTGACCAACAATGAAGTATTTTTTATATGCGTCAAGGTGTGTAGAATACCAGAGTCAATGAAGTGGCAAGAGTAGAACTACTTAAACGACTTTAATAGCTTATTCAGATATCAAGGTGTGTAGAATACCAGAGTCGATAAAGTAGCAAGGGTAGAACTACTTTAAGGACTTTTATACCTTATTGAGATATCTCGCTCATCTTACAACGCATATTTCGCGTTTGACTAGTATTTTTCAACATTTTCCGCCCAGCCAAATCTCATGGGGTTTTTAGAAACTCTGAGATGATGATTCTCAAAATCGGTCCGACCGATTCATCCCAAAAACTATACAGTTCTAAGTTGGATGAGTTTGCGTGTACAAAAAAAGTTTCATGTTGATCAGTCAACCCTTGCGACCTGTGGAGTGCTTACAAACAAAAAAAACAAAAAACACAGACAAAGCCCTATAAGAGTGGGATGGAGACTTCGCTACGCTCATCAATTATCATATTCTTATTCTCATCAAACTTATGTTCATCAACACTACATCAACATCGGCCGATATCTACAATTTACAAAATATAATCCAAGAACATTATTTTGTAATGGACGATATGAGATGAATGATAGATGATGATGCGGGTTAGGTTCATCATCTATCATTCATCTCATATCGTCCATTACAAGATGATATTCTTTAAATCAAGTCCTACTTTCCAATAATCCAAGAACATGCTATTTCAGAAAATTACCTGCCCCCCTTTGTGGCCTATTGGATTCACCGAAATATTGAGCGCTCTGGTATTACTTTTTAGGACTACATTCTGTTTGAGTCGCACCTGTCTTGTAAATATTGCGTGCATCAGTACATCATCGTCAGTAATTCGAGTAACGAGTTGAAATACGTTGACGAGCCACGTGCTTTTCACAATGACATTCGTGGCACTAGTCTTATACACATTCTGGAAATAAGTGTAGCGGCGCTTCATTAGACCATCAGGTTCAGCCTAGGGGCGCTGGATTAGGTTCAGCCTAGGGGTGCTCCATTAGACCATTAGGTTCAGCCTAGGGGCGCTTCATTAGACCATTAGGTTCAGCCTAGGGGCGCTGGATTAGGTTCAGCCTAGGGGTGCTCCATTAGACCATTAGGTTCAGACTAGGGGCGCTTCATTAGACCATTAGGTTCAGCCTAGGGGTGCTCAATTAGGTTCAGCCTAGGGGCGCTTCATTAGACCATTAGGTTCAGACTAGGGGCGCTGGATTAGGTTCAGCCTAGGGGTGCTCCATTAGACCATTAGGTTCAGACTAGGGGCGCTGGATTAGGTTCAGCCTAGGGGTGCTTCATTAGACCATTAGGTTCAGACTAGGGGCGCTGGATTAGGTTCAGCCTAGGGGTGCTCCATTAGACCATTAGGTTCAGACTAGGGGCGCTGGATTAGGTTCAGCCTAGGGGTGCTCCATTAGACCATTAGGTTCAGCCTAGGGGCGCTCAATTGGGTTCAGCCTAGGGGCGCTTCATTAGACCATTAGGTTCAGCCTAGGGGTGCTCAATTAGGTTCAGCCTAGGGGCGCTTCATTAGACCATTAGGTTCAGCCTAGGGGTGCTCCATTAGACCATTAGGTTCAGACTAGGGGCGCTTCATTAGACCATTAGGTTCAGCCTAGGGGCACTGGATTAGCTTCAGCCTAGGGGTGCTCCATTAGACCATTAGGTTCAGCCTAGGGGCGCTCAATTAGGTTCAGCCTAGGGGCGCTTCATTAGACCATTAGGTTCAGCCTCTAGGGGTGCTCAATTAGGTTCAGCCTAGGGGCGCTTCATTAGACCATTAGGTTCAGCCTAGGGGTGCTCCATTAGACCATTAGGTTCAGACTAGGGGCGCTTCATTAGACCATTAGGTTCAGCCTAGGGGTGCTGGATTAGGTTCAGCCTAGGGGTGCTCAATTAGGTTCAGCCTAGGGGTGCTCCATTAGACTATTAGGTTCAGACTAGGGGCGCTTCATTAGACCATTAGGTTCAGCCTAGGGGCGCTGGATTAGGCCTGCTCATACTTGGCCCTAACTAGGGAGCAGTCATTGTATACCAAGTAGTGATAACATCAATTAATCGCCAATCGATTAAGAATCGATTCTGATGTAAAACGATTCTCAAATCAAAAAAACGATTTCCCCCCCCCCCCCCAATTTTTTATTTTTTTTTGGTTCAGTGCTGTACTTCTTTATGTCGCAATAAGTGCTCATTTCGTTGTCCATATTATTCTGTATTGTTGAGATATTACTATCTCGACAAAAGCTATCCCTTCGGTTTCGTCTGACAGCCGAACATAGACGGAAATACCCAAATGGACAAATGGTACAGTACAGTTCAATCTAGCAGCCATTTTTCACGTCAATGCCTTGGGAAGGTTGAAAAAAAAGTTTCAAATTACACTACTTTTTTGAGAATAAACTTTTTCTTTCTTTCTTTTTTTTTTTTTTCAATTTTTTTTTTCAAAATTGATTTTTAATCGATTCTGGAGCATAGAGAATCGATTCCCGATTTTGAGAATCGATGTCATCACTAATTTCAAGGTCTTAATGTTGCTTGAAACAATGTTCACGCCGGTAGATTGAACTGCAGTAAAACCTCTACCCATCGATCCCGCGTCCGTCGTTTCCCTTCTATCATTCATTCTCTCTCCTATTCCAGCCCATCCAGTCGCGCGAGGATATCCCGGAGTCGAGCCTGAAGGTCACGCAGCTGGGAGTGTACGACGCGACCCTGGGTCACGCAGACATGGAGCGCTTCTTGAAGCTGGCCACGGCCCTGGAGACTGGCAGGTAGGCAACCCAGCCACGCACAACCATAATATCTAATGTGACAGTAGAAATATGACAAGCACCGGTGTTGAAATGGTTCAGGACCACCTCGTGGCGGCCAGGAATCTTTCTGTGTGCATGCATGATTAGACAAGCTTTAGCAAGGATTCAATTTGGCATACTGAAAAAAATTGGTGTTCGTTATGTTTTTTTTTTGTTTTTATGTTATTTTGTCGGTTCACCACAGGTCAAACGGCTACAGCTATCAATCTCAAACTTTTTTTAATTATGGTTCCTCATCTAACTTAGATCTGTATAGTTTTGTGGCATTATCGGGTGGTAACTTTTTTGTTCATGAATTTTCGAAATTTCAAAAATACACATTGGATCAACACGGCGCAAAAAAAAGGAAATATTTTTATTTTCCAAAAAATATGAAATTTTGTGTGAAGTTGAATTACATTCTGAAACACATTTGTAGAAATTCTCAGCTTGATCGGGTCAGCCATTTTGAAGAAAAAATATAGAATGTGCTAAATTGGTTCCACTCGAAGCAGTCTTTACCCATTTATAACTTGAATGTCACCTAATTGGCGAATGTAGGCAGAAGTTTGGCAAAGAAGTCAACATACTATTACTTCCCGCTCGTCTAACAACGCGTATATAGTGTTTTCCTAGTATTATTCGACATTCTATCAGCTCAAAACATGTCAACCCAACTGATTGATTCTATGATATACCGTATTGTCCTGAATATAAGCCGAGAGTTTTTCTCGAAATTTCAAGCCCAAAAGTCACCCTCGGCTTATATGCGAAACTCGGCCTATAATCGGTCAAAAATACGTTTTTTGCTCATTTTAATTGGGCGTACTACATCCGCTCACTAATATCAACGGAGTGGACTAGAAACTGCGAGATATTCAACTAAAAACACGTTTAATAAATGTCTTATCATGAAGAAGCATCATTTTCTCAATTTACATAATTTTCATTTGACGCACAGTTATGAACATAAGCACGGAGCTGTTTGCTGCATGGCGTCTGTCATTCTACTAGTCCACTACGCCGACGCGCTACTGCGTGAGTCGTGACGTGTGTGGTCTAACCTTGACAAGCACAGACTGTTTCGGTCGTACGAATCGAGACGGCCGAGCACCAATCGAAGCTAGCCATATAATGACGATTGCGTGAGGCACCTCTCAACGGTTTCTCACAAGTCGTATCGGCCGGTGACATGGCTTACGAAATTGACTAAATTCTATCCAGGAAGACCGATGATTCACGTGGAAAAAGAGAGAAACTCTGTTTTCAATTACTGATCTAAAAGTTAAGGGGGTCGGCTTATATTCGGGACAATACGGTAGTCCTCATGGCGGCTACGCCCGAACTATAACCCAACTCTGCCGGAGATGAGAAGCCGCCTGAACGGAGAGGCTCTATCCATGTTGCTTACGCCTCAGTCGGTAGAACAAACGGTCGCATCAGTACATTTCACAGCGTTGTACCTCAGAAAGTATCAAGTTACCGCTTCACGCCTCTTTTCTCAATCGATTTAGCGTATTGAACTGTGCAAGAAATGATATAAAACCAAGAAAATGGAAGAATGGCAGCCCACCTTCTGACTTTTCTTCATCAATATAATGATAATACAGTTTTATAATGGATAGGGTACAGTAAAACCTCTTGTGAGTTAAATTTCTAATCTGATCCGTGTGTTGTGCTGAGAGATATTTGACCTGCCCGAGTGTAATGCTGGTTGCTTGTCTGCCACAGGGTGTAATGCTGGCTGCTTGTCTGCGACAGGGTGTAATGCTGGTTGCCTGCCTGCGACAGGGTGTAATGCTGGCTGCTTGTCTGCGACAGGGTGTAATGCTGGTTGCTTGTCTGCGACAGGGTGTAATGCTGGTTGCTTGTCTGCGACAGGGTGTAATGCTGGCTGCTTGTCTGCGACAGGGTGTAATGCTGGCTGCTTGTCTGCGACAGGGTGTAATGCTGGTTGCTTGTCTGCGACAGGGTGTAATGCTGGCTGCTTGTCTGCGACAGGGTGTAATGCTGGTTGCTTGTCTGCGACAGGGTGTAATGCTGGTTGCTTGTCTGCGACAGGGTGTAATGCTGGCTGCTTGTCTGCGACAGGGTGTAATGCTGGTTGCTTGTCTGCGACAGGGTGTAATGCTGGCTGCTTGTCTGCGACAGGGTGTAATGCTGGTTGCTTGTCTGCGACAGGGTGTAATGCTGGTTGCTTGTCTGCGACAGGGTGTGATGCTGGCTGCTTGTCTGCGACAGGGTGTAATGATGGTTGCTTGTCTGCGACAGGGTGTAATGCTGGTTGCTTGTCTGCGACAGGGTGTAATGATGGCTGCTTGTCTGCGACAGGGTGTAATGCTGGTTGCTTGTCTGCAACAGGGTGTAATGCTGGTTGCTTGTCTGCGACAGGGTGTAATGCTGGTTGCTTGTCTGCAACAGGGTGTAATGCTGGTTGCTTGTCTGCGACAGGGTGTAATGCTGGTTGCTTGTCTGCAACAGGGTGCAATGCTGGCTGCTTGTCTGCGACAGTGTAAGGCTGGTTGCTTGTCTGCGACAGGGTGTAATGCTGGTTGCTTGTCTGCGACAGGGTGTAATGCTGGTTGCTTGTCTGCGACAGGGTGTAATGCTGGTTGCTTGTCTGCAACAGGGTGTAATGCTGGCTGCTTGTCTGCGACAGGGTGTAATGCTGGTTGCTTGTCTGCAACAGAATGTAATGCTGGTTGCTTGTCTGCGACAGGGTGTAATGCTGGTTGCTTGTCTGCGACAGTGTAAGGCTGGTTGCTTGTCTGCGACAGGGTGTAATGCTGGTTGCTTGTCTGCGACAGGGTGTAATGCTGGTTGCTTGTCTGCGACAGGGTGTAATGCTGGTTGCTTGTCTGCGACAGGGTGTAATGCTGGCTGCTTGTCTGCGACAGGGTGTAATGCTGGTTGCTTGTCTGCAACAGAATGTAATGCTGGTTGCTTGTCTGCGACAGGGTGTAATGCTGGCTGCTTGTCTGCGACAGTGTAAGGCTGGTTGCTTGTCTGCGACAGGGTGTAATGCTGGTTGCTTGTCTGCGACAGGGTGTAATGCTGGTTGCTTGTCTGCGACAGGGTGTAATGCTGGTTGCTTGTCTGCGACAGGGTGTAATGCTGGCTGCTTGTCTGCGACAGGGTGTAATGCTGGTTGCTTGTCTGCAACAGAATGTAATGCTGGTTGCTTGTCTGCGACAGGGTGTAATGCTGGTTGCTTGTCTGCCACAGGGTGTAATGCTGGTTGCTTGTCTGCGACAGAGTGTAATGCTGGCTGCTTGTCTGCGACAGTGTAATGCTGGCTGCTTGTCTGCGACAGGGTGTAATGCTGGTTGCTTGTCTGCCACAGGGTGTAATGCTGGCTGCTTGTCTGCGACAGTGTAATGCTGGTTGCTTGTCTGCGACAGGGTGTAATGCTGGTTGCTTGTCTGCGACAGGGTGTAATGCTGGTTGCTTGTATGCGACAGGGTGTAATGCTGGTTGCTTGTCTGCGACAGGGTGTAATGCTGGCTGCTTGTCTGCAACAGGGTGTAATGCTGGTTGCTTGTCTGCGACAGTGTAATGCTGGTTGCTTGTCTGCGACAGGGTGTAATGCTGGTTGCTTGTCTGCAACAGGGTGTAATGCTGGTTGCTTGTCTGCGACAGGGTGTAATGCTGGTTGCTTGTATGCGACAGGGTGTAATGCTGGTTGCTTGTCTGCAACAGAATGTAATGCTGGTTGCTTGTCTGCGACAGGGTGTAATGCTGGTTGCTTGTATGCGACAGGGTGTAATGCTGGTTGCTTGTCTGCGACAGGGTGTAATGCTGGTTGCTTGTATGCGACAGGGTGTAATGCTGGTTGCTTGTCTGCGACAGGGTGTAATGCTGGTTGCTTGTCTGCAACAGAATGTAATGCTGGTTGCTTGTCTGCGACAGGGTGTAATGCTGGTTGCTTGTCTGCGACAGGGTGTAATGCTGGTTGCTTGTCCGCGACAGGGTGTAATGCTGGTTGCTTGTCTGCGACAGGGTGTAATGCTGGTTGCTTGTCTGCGACAGGGTGTAATGCTGGCTGCTTGTCTGCGACAGGGTGTAATGCTGGTTGCTTGTCTGCAACAGGGTGTAATGCTGGTTGCTTGTCTGCGACAGGGTGTAATGCTGGTTGCTTGTCTGCGACAGGGTGTAATGCTGGTTGCTTGTATGCGACAGGGTGTAATGCTGGTTGCTTGTCTGCGACAGGGTGTAATGCTGGCTGCTTGTCTGCGACAGGGTGTAATGCTGGTTGCTTGTCTGCGACAGGGTGTAATGCTGGCTGCTTGTCTGCGACAGGGTGTAATGCTGGTTGCTTGTCTGCGACAGGGTGTAATGCTGGGTGCTTGTCTGCGACAGTGTAATGCTGGTTGCTTGTCTGCGACAGGGTGTAATGCTGGTTGCTTGTATGCGACAGGGTGTAATGCTGGTTGCTTGTCTGCGACAGGGTGTAATGCTGGTTGCTTGTCTGCAACAGAATGTAATGCTGGTTGCTTGTCTGCGACAGGGTGTAATGCTGGTTGCTTGTCTGCGACAGGGTGTAATGCTGGTTGCTTGTCCGCGACAGGGTGTAATGCTGGTTGCTTGTCTGCGACAGGGTGTAATGCTGGTTGCTTGTCTGCGACATAGTGTAATGCTGGTTGCTTGTCTGCGACAGGCTGTAATGCTGGTTGCTTGTCTGTGACAGGGTGTAATGCTGGTTGCTTGTCTGTGACAGGGTGTAATGCTGGCTGCTTGTCTGCAACAGGGTGTAATGCTGGTTGCTTGTCTGCGACAGGGTGTAATGCTGGTTGCTTGTCTGTGACAGGGTGTAATGCTGGCTGCTTGTCTGCAACAGGGTGTAATGCTGGCTGCTTGTCTGTGACATAGTGTAATGCTGGTTGCTTGTCTGCGACAGTGTAATGCTGGTTGCTTGTCTGCGACAGAGTGTAATGCTGGTTGCCTGCCTGCGACAGGCTGTAATGCTGGTTGCTTGTCTGTGACAGGGTGTAATGCTGGCTGCTTGTCTGCGACAGGGTGTAATGCTGGCTGCTTGTCTGCGACAGTGTAATGCTGGTTGCTTGTCTGCGACAGGGTGTAATGCTGGTTGCTTGTATGCGACAGGGTGTAATGCTGGTTGCTTGTCTGCAACAGGGTGTAATGCTGGTTGCTTGTCTGCAACAGAATGTAATGCTGGTTGCTTGTCTGCGACAGGGTGTAATGCTGGTTGCTTGTCTGCGACAGGGTGTAATGCTGGTTGCTTGTCTGCGACAGGGTGTAATGCTGGTTGCTTGTCTGCCACAGGGTGGTGGCGCGAGACATTGGAGGCGGGGACCCGGAGCGCATGGCCCCCCCACGCGTCGAGGAGTACGTGCGACAGGTGTTCAAGGCCACTGACATCGACGTCGAGGTGATCCACGACAGGGCGCAGCTGGAGCAGGAGTACCCCCTGTTTGCTGCCGTGGACCGCGCCGCCACAGGTCAGTCAGGCCCAGTGTTGACCAAGTTTACTTGTGAAAGGAACTTTTAAAAAGTTCAGTTCGTGTCAAATAAATCGATCGTTTGAAAATTTCATAGTTCGTTTTCGTGACTTTGTGGCAGAAGTTCAAGTTCAAATTTAAAAAAAAAAAGTTTCTTCAAAAATTCTCCTTGAAAATTATGGGGAAAAATGGGTTCAAAAATAATATGTAGGCCTACACACACATTTTCTACAGTAAATATCTCAAGTTAATTAGTTATTGATAACAACTACAAGCCACAACCCGTCAACCTTGACCACACGTGGCTGCCGGCTCGCCTGGTGACAAGTGATCACATGATGAAATCCCGAACAGGAAATATTATACATTCGGGATGGACCGTAAAACAGTCAATCTCATTCGGAATTTGGACGGGGAAGTACGGATAGTGCGATCGTGTTGAATAGGATGATGGGTGTTCTAAAGCTATGAACTTTCAAATGAGCGTTTTATTCCGTTGAAGATTACCGAAAAATCAAACAAGTAGAAAGATCAAGATTGCCGACTGTAAATGTAGCGCGTTCATAGTAAAGTTCAGAAAATACGAATGCGTTCGCGCGAACAGGTTCATTTTAAAAGTTCATTACCCAACACTGGTCACGCCGCACGACCAGCTGTCGGTGGGGTCGTGCGTGACCAGTGGGTACAATGCGGCATCAACATGGCAATTGTCTTGTCTTATTCACAACCACCACTAACCATGAGGCTTGCAAGCTCCAAGAGTCTTGTTGGCATCACTGTAGAACCATGGAGCTACTGAGGCGTGTGGCCCAGTGGTAGCACACTGAACCGTCATTCAGGAGACTGGGGTTCGATTCCCTCCATAGTCGACCATCCTGACAAGAGTTTTCCGTGGTTTCCCTCTGTCGTTCAGTTCAATACTGGGATGGTTCATTAACAACAGGCCACGACCGACTCCTCCCCACTATCCAAAAACATTTTATAAAATAACCTTTCATCTCACCATTCCATCATCTCATATACTTTAAATAGTGGGTAACGGCGGCCATGTTCGTCGCCCACTGTCCAAACAGATTGTTGTCAGGTGTGGACCTGCAGACATTTGTTTTATTGTCAGTAACTGGAATCAAGGCCTTCTATATCATTACTCAAGGCCTCCTATATCATTACTCAAGGCCTTCTATATCATTACTCAAGACCTTCATTTATTTTCATTTATTCATACAACTGCAGTTGCGCACGCATGCGCGGTGGCAGTTTTTACATTTATCTTTTTATGTTTACTTTCAATTGCAATTATATTAACAATAATTAACATTTAAATTCTTCTCTTAAATTCTTTTATAGTCTTTGCTTTTCTTGCATCTTCTTCCAGCCCATTCCAATCCATTATTGTTTTCTGAATAAAACTACCTCTACCCAGTTCTGTTCTAGCCCTCTCCACAGCAAGCTGTTCCCCTCCTCTCACCCTCCTCTGAACTCTCATCCCTATCCTATCTCTCACTTCTTCCCACCCCTTAAAACCATTCCTTGCCCTGAAAAAGTTCAGGAGTCTATCTTTTTTCCTCCTTTCCTCTAATTTTTCCCAACTCAATTCGTTCACCATCTCACTGGGCTTTTCCCTTACTTTTTCAACTCTTCCCTGATCATTTCGTTCCATTCTAAATCTTCTTACCCGTCCTAGAACCCTTCTTGCAGCTACCCTCTGCACCCCCTCTACTTCTTTGATCAATTTGATGTTGTAGGGATCCCAGACCGAGCCAGCATACTCCATCATTGGACGTATTAGGCTCTTGTAAGCCTTTTCCTTAATGTCGATCCCTGTCCCCTTGAGTTGTCTCATTACAAAATTTAGTGATTTTATTCCTTTTTTTGACAGGTTTCTGATATGTTCCCCCCAACCCAAATTCTCATGTAAGTAAATTCCAAGATATTTATAGGCATCCACCCCCTCCAAAGTATTACCCCCCAGATTATAGCTTACATTTATGTCCCCCTTTCTATTCTCTCTGGAGAAGTGGACTACCTTACATTTATTTATGTTTAATCCCATTAAATTTATTTTTACCCATTCATTTATTAAATTCAAGTCTAGTTGTAATGCAGCTTCATCTCCCTTTCCTTGTATTAGTCTGTATATGACACAGTCGTCAGCAAACAGACGAATTTTTGACTGTATGCCTTGTGCCAGGTTATTAATAAATATATTAAAAAGAAGAGGCCCTATCACACTCCCTTGCGGTACACCAGAAGTGACTTGGATATAATCTGAAAAGTCATTTCCAACTTTCACTTTCTGAGTCCTTTCACTTAAAAAGTCTTCAACCCAGTTTGAAATAATTTGGTTATTGGTTATAAGTTTTGATTTGTCTATCAACAGTTTGTGCGGAACTTTATCAAACGCTTTCTCGAAATCCAAAAATATTGCATCTACTTTTCCCCCCTTGTCCAGTATGTCTGATAGCTCTTGCACAAGCCCGTGTAATTGGGTTGTGCAAGAGTAACCCTTTCTAAATCCATGTTGTCCCTTAAATAATCCCCCCCGTTTTTCAATGATAATTTTGATTTCATAATCTATAATTCTCTCGAGTATTTTACAAACTGCTGATGTTAGACTTACTGGTCTGTAGTTAGATAATTTTGCCCTTTCACCCCCCTTATGAATTGGTATGACAATTGCTTTTTTCCATTCCATTGGAACTACACCCATATTAACCGAATTTTGAAAAAGAATCGTTAAGTAAGTAGAAATTTCTTCTCTCGCAATTTTCAAGAAGTTATTGGAAATCCCATCTAAGCCTGGTGCTTTATTATTTTTTAAATTACGGATGATGCTCTGAATGGCCCCGTTCGAGATGTGAATTTTTCCTTTGCGTTCCGTTCTTTCCACAGTTTTTTTACCCTTATTATTCATTTGATCTATTTGAAACACTCTTCCATAGTAATTGTTCAAAGCCTCAGCCTTTTCTGAATCAACAAAGTGTTGACAACCACTCTCTTCTACTCATGTTGGTATGTCGTTCCCACCATTTTTTTGTGTATTGATATAGTGGTGTATATTTCCCCAACTTTTATTTTTATCATTTACATCAAACATACCCCCTAAAAATGTTCTTTTTGCAATCTTTTTTTCCTTATTCAGTTCCCCTTGTAGTTTTCTGATTTTTTCTTTTTTGCAAATTACTCCACTCTTTTTGTTATACATTTGTCTTCCCTTTCTTTTCAGTGCTCGTATCCTCTTGTTATAGTAAATAGGATCCGAATTTGCTTTGATGAATTTGGATGGTACGTGTTCCTCAATACATTCATAACAGATATTTGTGAAGCCCTCCCATTGCTGATTCACATCTCCTCCATCTGAAATCCATTTATCAACCCTATTTTTCAAGAAATCTTTAATGTTGTCTGCATTTGCTTTTTTGAGCAGCATTACTTTTTTCCCTTTCCTCCCCTCATTTCTCCCATTACCTCCCATTAGTTGAACCGTCGGAATACTATGGTCGCTAATACCTTCATCCACCATCTTATTCAGCCACCTTTCAGGAGGTCTAACTAGTATTACATCTAGAATGTTCCCAATCCCAGCAGAGGTCAGTCTCGTACCCTCCTTAACGACTTGTATAAATCCCTCGTTCATGATATCATGAACCAGGTCCTGCTTCCTTGTGTTTCCCATGCTCCCTTCTTCCCATTTGACTCCAGGAAGATTTAGGTCTCCTGCCACAATCAGGTTATTTTCAAAATTTTGCCCTGTAACCCTCTCCTTGATTTTGTCTAGTAATTCCATACCTGCATTTGGAGGTCGATAAGCTGCAATTACAACGGTTCTTTCTCTTCCCTTCTTGACTTCTACCTCCATTATTTCCAGATTACCTCCTGTCCAGATGAGTTTTCCCACTAGCTCGGTCTTGGATCCCACCATCACTCCCCCCCCATGTTTGTTTCGGTCCTTCCTAAATAAGTTGTATCCCCCCATTTTAATTTCACTGTCAGTATAGTTAACATCTAGCCATGTCTCCACAGCTATCTTTCATCCATAGCCTTAATTGGGGAACAATGATTTTGTATCAAGTTTCGATGTTATTAAAAAAAAAAAAAAACAGCTACAAAAACATCTGGATCAATAATTTCTATGACCGATCTAAATTTATCTAGCTTGTTACAAATACTTCTACAATTTACTAATGTTACTTTCAAGTTGTCGGTACTTACCCCCATTTTACCCCCTCCCTCCACATTTCGCTTCCACTCCCTCTTTCCCATTATTAATCCATTTTCATCATCGTTGCCCCTACCTAGTCATTTTTCACCAATTTTATCTTTTCTAATCATTTTCTCCGCCACCCGTCCCATGAGCCCCCCCAGTTCCCACTGTCCTAAACTGTTCAGGTGAACCCCATCCCTATGCAAGTGTCTATCCTCCACCCAGCAGTTACTTTCTACATATAACACTCCCTCCATAGCACACAGTCTCTCTATGGTCCGGTTAACTTTGTCTATTGTTTCTTTCCTTTCACTTGTTCGGTACAGTATACCGCTCACTGCGACACGCTTCTCGCCAAACTTCTTCTTTGCAGCTGTTACGATCCTTTTCATTCCCAGCTGCATTATCTCCAATCCATCTATCCTGTTTCTCATCTCTTCTAAATCGTTTCCTCCTGCAAGTACGATGACGCCTTTGCCCTCAACTTCCCTCTCCGACAACTCACCCACTACCTTTTCCATTCTAAGGACCCCTATGCCCGGTCTCACATTCACTTCTACTTTCGGTCCCGCATTAACACTTGTCCCCCTGACTAGTGAGCTCCCTAGTAGGATCACTTTCTTCATTTCTCCTTTCTCCTTCATCTCTCTCTCTTCCTTCTTCTTCACCTTCTCCTTTGCCTCCTTCTCTTCTCCCTCTGCCTTCCTCCTCTTCTCTGCTTCTTGCTTTTCTAGTTTTTCCTTCTTTTTCTCCCTTTCTATCCTTTTCCCTTCTTTCGCAGCTTCCTTCTGCCTCTTCACTTCCGCCGTTCTGCACCGATCACACTTCCACCGAATGCCGGGCACCTCCACGAACGCCTTGTAATGAATGGCAAAGATGCTTGCACAGGCAATGTGCCACCAACACTCACAACCCTCTTCATCACACCTCACCACCCTGTCTGTTTGAAGTATCAGAATGTGGCACCCGCCCCCGCACTGCACCTCCTCTCCATTTTTGCTGTTAAACAGTGGCACTAGCTCTTCCACACTCCGATTTCCCCGGCCTCGAGTTCTTCTTGTTCGTGGACTCATTTACGATATTGATATTGATTATAATTATAATTAATAATTATTAATTATTGATGATATTGATATTAAGGGATGTATATGGTCTTTGGATCCTCTAGTTCGATTATGCAGTATCAATTTCAGAGTATCTTGATGGCATTGAATCCGAAGTAATTTTATATCATGAAACCTTGCTATCAAGGTATGACAACAACAGTTATACAAATAAAATATTTACTTCACTGGGCGGTGACTTCTAACATCTGTTTCTCGTTTATTCCACACGAATTTTCTTCAGAAACCAAAGAACTTTTAAATCATAATATAAACTCACTTGGTGAAGACTCAGTGCTGAATATTACCTCAAAACTTGTAGAAATGTGTGTGGATCACGATGGTGAAATAATTACAGGTAAAAACGTCTTAATTCCTGAGATAATTAATTTCAATCCTAGAGCACACGTCTTATCAACTAGTTCCAGTCATGGGTAACCATGAATGTGTAACCTTCTACATCATTACTCAAGGCCTTCTATATCATTACTCAAGGCCTTCTATATCATTACTCAAGGCCTTCTATATCATTATTCAAGGCCTTCTATATCATTATTCAAGGCCTTCTACATCATCACTCAAGGCCTTCTATATCATTACTCAAGGCCTTCTATATCATTACTCAAGGCCTTCTATATCATTACTCAAGGCCTTCTATATCATTACTCAAGACCTTCTACATCATTACTCAAGGCCTTCTATATCATTACTCAAGGCCTTCTATATCATTACTCAAGACCTTCTACATCATTATTCAAGGCCTTCTATATCATTATTCAAGGCCTTCTATATCATTACTCAAGACCTTCTACATCATTATTCAAGGCCTTCTATATCATTATTCAAGGCCTTCTATATCATTATTCAAGGCCTTCTATATCATTACTCAAGACCTTCTGTGTCATCACCTGATATTAGAGAGGCTGGATACTTCTAGAAGAGAGCGACCAACTCCACACAAGGCGGGCGCTGTTTTGTTGTCTAAAAGTGCCCTAACCTACCAGTTAGTCAATAATATGCCAGGGACAGTCATGTGAGCAAAGAGTGGGATGTCAATTAGTTTTTAGTAACGCGATATGAACATCAATACTTGTTTCCTAGCTAGATAATATTCAAAATCAAAATGAATGAATGAATTGTTTCATATACTTTTATGTTTGTTTTTCTCTAATTGTCGTGAAACTTCTTGATGGTGATCTTGATCATCAAGAAGGCTTTGCATTTTGTTTACTGCCAATTCTATCAGCTGTCTGTTGAAATTCGTAGCAGTAAAGGGAAAAATCGAATATGTAACATTAAATCCGAAAATAGGATCGTGTCTCTACTTCCAACCTCTAGATTTTCATTTTTAACCTCGTAAATATGTACTGATGATTATAATACTATAATATAATGAATATATATATGTACTGATTGAATCTAAGTGAGGGAAATCTTCAAAATCATCGAGATCAGTTGCGAGGTGGGTGTTTTATCTCCACTAAAACCAGTCGGGACCGGTGCTAACTTCACCACCAACTATTCTTAGAACTTTTGCCTGAACTTTCTCGTGAATATCAACTCAGAACGTGCTAATAGATCAAATTATTTGTTTATCTGGGCCCAGAACTTCCAACTGAAGTTGTTCCTATAAACGATGTAATGTAGTCCAGCACACGTTCTGGACAGAAAATAACGTCCATGCGAGAGATATTTCAGTAGCCAATAGAAAAATAGTCTTCAAGTTGGCTGCTCTCCTCTTTACCTAGCCTCTCTACCTAATATGTAATGCTAAAGAAGGCCTTGCTGAATTACCAACGTGGGAGTAGCTCCAACTGGCAGTTGAATTAAGAACATGGCCGCCGTTTGGAAGTACATGGCTCGTCGCTGAGTTGGACCTCCATAACAATACAACTCCATGGTAGAACATTGGAATCAGCCGATAGCAACCTTCAATATCTGAACAGCGAGAGACAAGTGGCGTGTAAACCTAACTACCTGGACTAGTCGCCAGATTCAGTTTGACGGTTGAGGGTTCACGGGTAATGGCATGAACCTTGAATATTGATTGGCTGTTATTTCCGTGTTCAACGTTAATGTTGGTGTGTTTTGTGATTTGACAGCTTGAATTTCATGCTCTCATTGTGCATTATTCCTCGTTCATATTACAGAATTTAACTACAGTTGAGTAGATAATGTTAGTTAAGTTATAATATGAACGGAACTTGGTTAGTAGTTAACTCTAGTTATGTCTTAACCAAGTTTCTAGAACTCAGTTAGCTTAACAAAATCCACCGCCTTCGCAAAGAGCAGCATCATTCGTATCGTCACATTGTTGGTTCAAAGCAAGGCCTTCTATATTATTTACATCATTCGAATTATATAGATGGCTCTGTTCAAAAACGAGATGAGATAATGGCTAGATATCAACAGTAAATCGAACAGGAAGATGGCAGTGCATGACGTCACTAACAACCCTTTCATCGCTGTCAGTGTGAACACTTTACCTCAGTCGAGAACAGTGTCATCCATGATGCTAGCTGCAGTTAGCTTGACTGCAGTTAGCCTAACTGCAGTTAGCTTAACTACAGTTAGCTTAAGTACAGTTAGCTTGACTGCAGTTAGCCTAACTGCAGTTAGCTTAACTACAGTTAATGATCCTAGTGTGAACGGGGGTATTAGGCGTTGGTGTTATATGTAGTGGTACGTGAAATAAGCATTCTGTTGTGGACTTTTTAGATTTCAAAATTTGAAAATTCGTATTTTGCAGCATTTTTAGACGAGCTTTAGCGAGGATTCAATTTGACATACTGAAAAAAATTGGTGTTCGTTTTTATGTTGTTTTTTTTATGTTTTTTTGTCGGTTCTCCACAGGTCAAACGGCTACAGCTATCAACTTCAAACTTTTTTTCGTCATGGTTCCTCATCTAACTTAGATCTGTATAGTTTTGTGGCATTATCGGGTGGTAACTTTTTATTTTAGGAAGTTTAGAAATTTCAAAAATCCCCATTAGAATAACCCGGAGGAAAATACTTGAAAATTAAATTTTTTCAAGACCTCTCAAATTTTCGCCGAATATAAAGGAAACTATTAAGCACATTTTGAGAGATTTTTCGCATCAATCGGATGAGAAATAACGAAGAAAACACATTTATAAAGCATTTTCCCATCAATTTAGGCTATTACGGGAACCAATTAAATCTATAGCAACAAGTGTCACTAATTAATTCAAAACGATTGAAATGAATGAAGAAGAAGGCCGTGACATAACTGATTCTCGTAAGGTTTTTGAACGTTTGGAGTGATCCAAGGTCTGTAGATGTAGATTGGGTTGACAAACTATTTTTCATTCTAGATTTCTATACCCCTAAGCTCGTCTAACAACGCGCATCCCGCGTTTTCCTAGTTAGAAAAATACACAGAAATAATGTTCAATTTAGGAAAAATTTAACGAATTACGGTACATAATATAAGTGTAGGTAGTACACTCGTAATATTGTCGAAAATAACGCTGTTCGTAGCTTCCCACGTGTTGCCCGTGTCTAGTCAAGTGATCGCTAGTGCCGAACGTAACCAAAGTAACCCGAGCACGCGGGGGCGCCAGATACTACGTCAATACACCATCCTATATATGGGCGCGTACCAACAATTTTATTACCTACCAGGGGAGTTGAGAAATCGCCAATAAAACCTACATGGACTTTCGATGACAAGTTGAGATGTGAAATAACAAAATATGAGTTCAAAACCAACAAACTTTTCAATCTTTAGAAGAAAATATTCCTGGTACAGCATCTTATTTTTCAAGCTTTTCTTTTCAACGTGATAAAGGTGGTCAAGTGCCGTGGGGCCGACAACCAGCTGCTAGTAACTCGCAAGCAACAACAAAGGTTCTCTGTTAGGTTAGCAACAGACGCAATGACGGGAGGGAGGTATTTTCAAGGGCTTGATGCGTTCGGTGCAGCAACAACACGTGCGATTGGGATCTATTTTCCTGCGGGTTTACCCAGATAAGACAGCTCTTGACAGCATGCCTTGGGGTTATAACAATACTAATGAGTTGTGATTCGAGTATTACGATATTTTTGTCAAGGTTTCGTGTAAAACAAATTATTCACACTGAAAAATGAATGTTACCCGGTATCTTTCTTTTCGTAGCTATTTCGTTGAATAGAATAAATTCGCTCTCTACTGTTCAAAATGATCTTTTTCGTGATCATTCGTGAAATAGAAAACCACTTGAAACGCATCTTAATACCATGAAACATGAAGAAATCATGAGATAAAATGTCTTTGGGAGTGTTAATTTTTTTCGCATTTTTCGTTGATGCGAAAACCATGACCTCTAGTTATATCATTATATGGCACTCTGAGCTCATTCATTCATTCATTCATTCATTTATACTGGGTTCAACGACACACTTTACTGATGGTTACGTTCTATTGGCGTCGGTGAGTGATTTAGCAGATGATAAGTTGAGAGGTTATTTTATCAGGTGTTTTTGGATAGCGGGAAGAAGTTGGTCAAGGCCTGTTGTTGAAGAATCATCCCAGTATTGACCTGAATGACAGGAACACCACAAAAAAAACCTGTCTGGACAGTCGACCATGGCGGGAATCGAACCCCAGTCTCCTGAATGACGGTTTAGTGTGTTGGCCACTCGACTCGGTGTCAATGTTTTATTGTCAAGCTGCATGGGGGAATGAGCCCCGAGGGACGTGTTTGACAGCTGATTGTTGTGGTTGCAGTGATTGAACGCCACCGCGGCCGCATCATCTACCTGCGGTACGAGCCCAAGGAGGGCCCGGTGGACCTCAGCCTGTTCCTGGTGGGCAAGGGCGTGACCTATGACACGGGCGGCGCAGACATCAAGGCTGGTGGCGTCATGCAGGGCATGTCCAGGGACAAGTGCGGCTCGGCTGCCGTCGCTGGGTTCATGAAGGTAAGCTTGCTGGAGCAGTCAAGCTGCCAGGCTCTACCGACAGTACAGACATCAAGGCTGGTGGCGTCATGCAGGGCATGTCCAGGGACAAGTGCGGCTCGGCTGCCGTCGCTGGGTTCATGAAGGTAAGCTTGCTGGAGCAGTCAAGCTGCCAGGCTCTACCGACAGTACAGACATTAAGGCTGGTGGCGTCATGCAGGGCATGTCCAGGGACAAGTGCGGCTCGGCTGCCGTGGCTGGGTTCATGAAGGTAAGCTTGCTGGAGCAGTCAAGCTGCCAGGCTCTACCGACAGTACAGACATCAAGGCTGGTGGCGTCATGCAGGGCATGTCCAGGGACAAGTGCGGCTCGGCTGCCGTCGCTGGGTTCATGAAGGTAAGCTTGCTGGAGCAGTCAAGCTGCCAGGCTCTACCGACAGTACAGACATTAAGGCTGGTGGCGTCATGCAGGGCATGTCCAGGGACAAGTGCTGCTCGGCTGCCGTCGCTGGGTTCATGAAGGTAAGCTTGCTGGAGCAGTCAAGCTGCCAGGCTCTACCGACAGTACAGACATCAAGGCTGGTGGCGTCATGCAGGGCATGTCCAGGGACAAGTGCGGCTCGGCTGCCGTCGCTGGGTTCATGAAGGTAAGCTTGCTGGAGCAGTCAAGCTGCCAGGCTCTACCGACAGTACAGACATCAAGGCTGGTGGCGTCATGCAGGGCATGTCCAGGGACAAGTGCGGCTCGGCTGCCGTCGCTGGGTTCATGAAGGTAAGCTTGCTGGAGCAGTCAAGCTGCCAGGCTCTACCGACAGTACAGACATCAAGGCTGGTGGCGTCATGCAGGGCATGTCCAGGGACAAGTGCGGCTCGGCTGCCGTCGCTGGGTTCATGAAGGTAAGCTTGCTGGAGCAGTCAAGCTGCCAGGCTCTACCGACAGTACAGACATCAAGGCTGGTGGCGTCATGCAGGGCATGTCCAGGGACAAGTGCGGCTCGGCTGCCGTGGCTGGGTTCATGAAGGTAAGCTTGCTGGAGCAGTCAAGCTGCCAGGCTCTACCGACAGTACAGACATCAAGGCTGGTGGCGTCATGCAGGGCATGTCCAGGGACAAGTGCGGCTCGGCTGCCATCGCTGGGTTCATGAAGGTAAGCTTGCTGGAGCAGTCAAGCTGCCAGGCTCTACCGACAGTACAGACATTAAGGCTGGTGGCGTCATGCAGGGCATGTCCAGGGACAAGTGCGGCTCGGCTGCCGTCGCTGGGTTCATGAAGGTAAGCTTGCTGGAGCAGTCAAGCTGCCAGGCTCTACCGACAGTACAGACATCAAGGCTGGTGGCGGCATGCAGGGCATGTCCAGGGACAAGTGCGGCTCGGCTGCCGTCGCTGGGTTTATGAAGGTAAGCTTGCTGGAGCAGTCAAGCTGCCAGGCTCTACCGACAGTACAGACATTAAGGCTGGTGGCGTCATGCAGGGCATGTCCAGGGACAAGTGCGGCTCGGCTGCCGTGGCTGGGTTCATGAAGGTAAGCTTGCTGGAGCAGTCAAGCTGCCAGGCTCTACCAACAGTACAGACATCAAGGCTGGTGGCGTCATGCAGGGCATGTCCAGGGACAAGTGCGGCTCGGCTGCCGTGGCTGGGTTCATGAAGGTAAGCTTGCTGGAGCAGTCAAGCTGCCAGGCTCTACCGACAGTACAGACATTAAGGCTGGTGGCGTCATGCAGGGCATGTCCAGGGACAAGTGCGGCTCGGCTGCCGTCGCTGGGTTCATGAAGGTAAGCTTGCTGGAGCAGTCAAGCTGCCAGGCTCTACCGACAGTACAGACATCAAGGCTGGTGGCGGCATGCAGGGCATGTCCAGGGACAAGTGCGGCTCGGCTGCCGTGGCTGGGTTCATGAAGGTAAGCTTGCTGGAGCAGTCAAGCTGCCAGGCTCTACCGACAGTACAGACATTAAGGCTGGTGGCGTCATGCAGGGCATGTCCAGGGACAAGTGCGGCTCGGCTGCCGTCGCTGGGTTCATGAAGGTAAGCTTGCTGGAGCAGTCAAGCTGCCAGGCTCTACCGACAGTACAGACATCAAGGCTGGTGGCGTCATGCAGGGCATGTCCAGGGACAAGTGCGGCTCGGCTGCCGTCGCTGGGTTCATGAAGGTAAGCTTGCTGGAATATCACCGTCATATTGCTGAGGACCAAGTACTATACCAGCGACCGGGGTCATCTCTCCAGTTCGAATTAGCGCAAAATTTGAATTATCGAGGATTAAATCTACGGTGCAAAATGACCTCGTTGTCGACGCACCTCAAACTCAACATTCAATTCAATTTGAGGGTTTACTGTAGGTAGGTGTAATCTATAAACGAGAAACTTGTAAACGAGGTTCTACTGTGTACATATGAAAAGTTTTAAATAAATGAGTCCTATAACAGAAGAAAATTAACAAGTAGTTTTATGGAAAATGTTTGGGACCACCTAGAAAAGCCGTATAACAGACGTTCTACTGTCATAGTGTTGGTCTAGTGCCGTGGGCCATTTACTTTGCGAGCGCAACAACGGTTCTCTGTTTGAAACGCACCAAATATCAACGACTTTGAAAAGATGAAAAAAATCACAAATTCATAATTCACTGCATTTATCATATCCGTCGAGAGAACCGCTTGATATGAACTAGTGTTAGCATCAATTCTTAAAATCGATTAAAAATCAATTTTGAAAAAAAAATGAAAAAAAAGAATGAAAGAAGTTCATTCTCAAAAAAAAATGTGTCATTTTAAACTTTTTTTTCAATCTTCGTTAGGTGTCCACGTGAAAAATAGCTGCCAGAGACTTCTTTGAACTGTATTTGGATATTTCCGTCAACGTTCGGCTGTCGGACGTAACCGAACGGATAGCTTGTGTCCAGATAATAAAATCTTGACAATACAGAATAATATGGACAGAGAAATGAGCACGTATTGCGACGTGAAGAAGTACATCACTCCCCCCCCCCCAAAAAAAAATTATTTTGAAAAATTTATTTTTTGTTTTGAGAATTGTTTCACATTAGAATCTATTCTTAATTGATTCTCGATTAATCGATGTTATCCCTAGTATGAACCTATTGGCTGTGCCTGCCGCAGGTTCTGTCGGAGCTGAAGCCGCGCGGGATCCAAGTGACGAGCGCGCTGTGCATGGTGCGCAACAGTGTCGGAGAGAACTGCTACGTGTCTGACGAGCTGGTCACCGCCCGCTCCAGCATGAGAGTCCGAGTCGGGAACACTGACGCCGAGGGACGGATGGCAATGGCCGACGTGCTCTGTAGGGTGAGTAGGGGTAGTAGGCCTACTGTGTCACAAATCAATATCATTTTCAAAAATTGTCTAATGAAAATTTGTAAAAAAAAATTGAAAATTGTAACTGAAATAGGCTATTCAATATGTTATTTTATCATCTGTTCTCATGTGTAGGAAAAGCAAGCATAAAGGTACGTTCATAGATCCACGGCAACACAGATTTCTCGTGCCGTCAAAATGAATGAGCCAATCACAGGTTTGCCGGGCTTGTCATTCACTGCGACCTTGAAAGTTGGTTGAAGTAGAACATTTTGTCGGCCGACAGAGAATTGCCGTGATGACGTAGACGACATCACGGCCACGTTTATACTCGAACTGTTTGTTCTGCGTACGGAACATCGACTGTCAAGCTCGATCACTATCGACGTTGTCATGGTTATTGCATCAATTCGATTTATGATAGCCTTGAGTCGGCGGTTTAACCGATCGTTCTGCTTTGGTAGTGTGAACGGTAACAATCATTTGACGTCCTGCGGCACCCGACAAGATTACCGGCCGGTGAAAATGCCGTGGCTCTATGAACGTACCTGAAGTTGTTTGGTTCAGTGACCATCAGGATCAAACGACCAAGCAGCTGGGCTTATCCATAATACAGTCTTTAGATAGGGGGGTCATTGAACCCAATACAAGGAAACAAAAATAACAATAACAATATTATGTAACTCAACACATGCAGCCCAGTTGCTAGCACGCACGCTTCATGTGATCCAAGAGGTGAGGGGCATATCGGATCTGGTTCGAACCCAGCCACCGTCCATCTTTATGGAGTCTTTTTGTAGTTTCCCTATGTGGTCAAGGCCAATGCCAGGATAGTTCCTACAATATGGGTCACGACCGCTTCCTTCCCACTAACCGAGACCTTCATATCATTAATGATCCGTCCGACGCCAATAAATCTCAGTCATCATTATAGTGCTTCATTAATCCTATTACGAATCATTGATTGATTGAATTTATTCTCAAATCATGCCCAGTTGTACAACAAATACTTGCCTACACAGCAAGAAATAGAATGTTTCAATTATGGGCTTGAACAGAGATGTAATAGGCATGCGTGCCACGTAATTATGTTTGCTTGAAAAAGAATGTGAATTCCATGTAGAGTGCGGACAAACATTTGTAAAGAAATATGTCGAGTTTCAAATCTCATAAAACAGAGAAAACTCGAATTGAAAAATAATTTCTTATTTATACAAACAGTGCAGTAAACCCTCGTTAATCCAAACTCAGTTAATCCGAAATTTGACATATTTCGAACTTGAAATCAGTCCCCGGCTGAAGGTATAGGCATTTCAATGTTAATGAATATGGTTAATCCGAATTCCAGCTAATCCGTAATTCAAACTAATATTTCGACCCCTCAATTGCTTTAGCACTGTTTTCGGATTGGATAATCCGAGATAGATCGAGTGAATTCCTTGAATTGATCATTATTTTCGTAAATTCCATCCTTTTTATTTGACGCGTAACAATAGGCCGAAGCCAGCTCAGCTATTCGCTGCCACTGAATATGTCATCCGAGTGCGCTCGGGCCGCTCCAAAGACCTTAGTATCCAACTTCGTTAGGTTAGATACTAAGGTCTTTGGCCGCTTTGTCTGTCCGTGACGAGCGGTAAGCTCAGAACACTCAATCACTCGGAACGACCGAGCGCCAATGAAAGCTGGCCATCTAACGTTCGTTTGCTGTTGAAGATAGCCGAATACACACGATCAGTGATTTGGTTCCTCGCACATGTGGCATCTAGCTTTCTTTCGCGCTCAATACGAAATTGCTTCAATTCTAACCGGGAAGTGTGATGATTTTTGTGGAAAAGGAGTTTTTTGGGTAATCCAAATTTTTATAGATTGAAATCTCTTTTTGGGGTCCCTTGAATTTTGGATTACCGAGGGTTTACTGTACTACTAATATTGACAAACTTGCGTTTTGTGATGAAGAGACAAAGTCAGTGTTGATTGTCATTCCAGATGAAGGAGATTGCGATTGCTGGGAAGGCGGTGAACCCCCACCTGTTCACCGTGGCCACTCTCACGGGCCACGCCGCGCTGGCCGTGGGCAACTACACGGTAAGCCACGGCTCCCTCACACCTGGGCTTGCCTTGCGGTCGATCAGGTTGCATCAGCTTGAAGCATCAGTAAAAGTCTGTTGATACCTGTTGGATCCCAAGTTATATAACATGGTCAGCTGGTTTGACCTGGTAGCAAAGAGACTTTTACTTGTGCTCCAAACTGTACATACACACTCCACATACTGTCTATGAAAAAATTAGCTGTGAATTTCTCCACTCCTATTTGAGGGAGAGTTTGAACTGAGAACAAGTAATACAACGTTCTCCTTCTAGTCCCATGGGTGTGACCCTTTACAGCACACACATGTTTGGTTTCAACAAATCAGTGTATAACGTCTTGGTGGGTAGTTTAGGCTTAGTTTCATATATTGAGGTGTTCACATCTAAATTTCACTTGCACCTTTATATAACACTACTCACCTTTTTGTTCAGCAACTTAATTTGACAGGCGCTAAATGACCTCGCTGTCGATGCGCCTTAAAACCCTAATATTCATTCATTCATTCAAACCAGTGTGGATTGTATTCAGTTTCAGTTTCAATTGATACGATGGTGATTTGATGTGACTGCGAGTGTAGAGGTGTGACGTTGTGTTGCAGGCTATCGTTGACAACGGGCCAGCGCGGCTAGCGGACCACGCGAGGACGTTGCAGCGCGCGGGAGAGCCGCTCGGAGACATGTTCGACGTCAGCAGTCTGCGCAGAGAAGACATTCAGTTCCACCGAGGTGAGGACACGCCCCCATCTCATACCGGCACTCTCTTAGCATACTTCTGTTCAACTTGATTTCAAAAAAGAGTTCTAATTAAGAATTGACCAGTCGTCTGTGGCCTTCCCCCCCCCCCCCTCAAACCATCATAGTGAGCATTTGACTTGCTCTCTAGTGATCCCCCCCCCCCCAAACCATCATAGTGAGCATTTGACTTGCTCTCTAGTGACCGTGCAGCCCCTGTAACTCGTGTGAGTAGGCCTATTGGGTTTTGAGTGAAAGAAGAACTCATGTGGGCCTAGATGTGCTTGTAGATGAGAAGTTTGTTAGCTGTTATCAGGCGTACATCTGGTCATTCCACACCCCTGACCCACTCATTCCACTCATTCCACACCCCTGACCCACTCATTCCACACCCCTGACCCACTCATTCCACTCATTCCACACCCCTGACCACGATTCAGACATTGAGTTTCTAGTTATAAGAGAGTACATCCAATGTTAAAGTTCTATAGGAGCAACCGTGATTGGCCGGCCTGAGCTTCACCCCAAGAGCATGGTATTTTGTCCAGGTGGTGCTAGTGTCGCCACCAGACTAGTAGCGGCGACACTAGCACCACCTGGACAAAACACCATGTTTTGTCCAGGTGGTGCTAGTGTCGGCGTTACTAGTCAACCGGCGACACTAGCACCACCTGGACAAAACACCATGTTTTGTCCAGGTGGTGCTAGTGTCGCCACCAGACTAGTGCCGGAGACACTAGCACCACCTGGACAAAACACCATGTTTTGTCCAGGTGGTGCTAGTGTCGCCACCAGACTAGTGTGGGAGACACTAGCACCACCTGGACAAAACACCATGTTTTGTCCAGGTGGTGCTAGTGTCGCCACCAGACTAGTGCCGGAGACACTAGCACCAACTGGACAAAACACCTTGTTTTTGGGGTGAAGCTCGAACTGTCAGGTTTATAAAGCCTCCCATAAGAATGTACCGTCTTTCTAACGTAGTTATTATAAAGTCAATGATTCAGGCCAAGTCCCGGGTGATAATGGTTACTGATTAGCTTGGGTTTGGGTTCCGGCCTGACTAGATCCATAAATCAAATCTCAATGTTTCTAGCTTGGACTATTCAACTGTGAAGTTGAGAACATGTTATCAGTATTTCTATTCAGTATAAACATCCAAATAGAAAGAAAATAGACACACTGTATTCCAAACCTTATTTGGTGAATATGCCCTTTGTGTAACCTGGTATTTTTAAGGTTTGTCAGATTTTGATGGTGATTATTATGGTTAGGTAGACCTATGCTAAGCCATTTAGTTTGTAGTATACTAGGATGGCTGAAGTCTGCACCTTCAATTACCGTATTATTATGTATTTAACACAATTCATATCCAAAAACCCATGAAAATAAGAAGGTGGGTTAGTCACAAGACATATTTCCCCATCGTTTCTAATAGCCAAGTTAGCGATACAATTTTGTTTATCTGTAATTTTTCCATCTTTTGTCTTCTAAATACCTTAGAGGGAAGAATCATAATCATGCATATATTTTCAAAGTTCGAAAAAAGTTTGAAGTTCGCGAATTTGAGTCCCGAGTTCGACTTTGAAAAAAAAAAATGTTTGCACAACCCCGTGACAAGACTGCTCATGTTAACAATATCTAGGGATATAGCAGCACATTTCGGTATCGTTTGTATGTTCTGGATCGATTGGCAACCCTAATATTCATCAATATATCATCCAAGTCTCAATATCGTTTGCAATTTTCATATTGAATAGCAACCCTAATAAGAGCAGAAAGGCATATTTTTTCAGCAAAGCGTTTTTTCCATCAACATCAAAGTTGTCCTTGCGTGGGCTGGAGCTGGGATACCAGGTTGTGTGTACAAGTGTTGCAGGTGTTGAAGGTCATGTGTTGTGTTGCAGGCAAGTGCCCGGGGGACGACATCTACCAGTGCAACAATCTGCCGTCCAGCCGTACGGCCCGCGGCCATCAGACGCCAGCCGGCTTCCTCCTGCTCACTTCCGGCCTGGACAAGGTGCGTACGGCTCTCGGTCGCAAGCCCCCCCCCTCCCCCTCGCTGACCGACAGCACTTTTCTGCACGCCGGTTCTCCGATGGGACTAAAAACAATCATTACAAACCACAACATTCATGTGGATATTCTTGTTTCTCTGGTCATACTGAAAATGAAAAAAATAAGATAATAATAATAATAATAGTGAAAATAATAATAATGATAATTCTTTTATTCATACATAACAAAATACATTGTTGTAGAACAAGTCAAGATAGGTTGTATTTCAGTAAAACATAGTACCGTATTTACTCGCATATGAGTCGCAACCCTGTTTTTGACAGTCATTTTTTGAAAAACCCTTTGTATGGTCGTATATGTCGCACCTGCAGTCTCCAGTATTAGTGTTAGTATCATTACCATTATTTAGTAGAGTGATAGGCCTAATTATAACATTATAGTACTATCACTAATTCATTTTGTCCATTTTGTATAATGATAAACTTTACATCTGCTGAAAATGAAAAGAAGTGATCATTGCCCTAGAGACTTACTTTAAAGTGGAAGATATCAACATTTGTGTGTTCATACTGAAAGACTTTTATCCACGGCGAGAAATTATTGTCACAGACAGAGCAGTCCTGGTGTTGAAGTTCTTTGATTTAAAATAATCAAAATGGAGTGGTAAGATCGCCTTTGTGGTGCCCTGTCCAAACGATCCTATCTTTCACCCATAGCCCTAATTGGGGAACAATGATTTTGTATCAAGTTTCGATGTTATCAAGAAAAAAAGTCTCCAGTACGTCAAAAATACAATACATCGCGATTGAAATGTTTAGTCTCTGTTCTGGACACTTAAGAGAGAAACCCTTGGTATGAGGCATGAGAAACCATTGTGAGGGGCCTCAACTAAACCATGAGGGTGGGAAGGGGACAGGTTGCCTAACATACCCAAGTGAGAGTGAGGACAAGGGGACCCAGAGTGCATGATGATTACATAAATATCTCTCAAGTTTATATTCATTTTTATCCAGCCTCTTCCTAGTGTTCAATGAATAGCCCACTATAGACTGTTATCACCCATACATAGCATTGTTGATTGATGTTAAACAGATATGTCAAAAGTGTTCTTGTTGGTAATCAGTGTAACATGAGACTTTAAAAGTATCATGTTACACTGATTACCCACAAGAACACTTTGAGACATTCTGTTTATCATCAATCAACAATGCTATGTATGGCTGATTTGTCTATAGGGGGCTACTCATTCAACACTAGGAAGAGGCTAGATAAAAATGAATCTCAACATATTTACATGTATTTATTTGCTTCAACATTGATGACTGTCTGTGCATCAATTCTGAGGACGATTGGGGGTTCGCTCTATACTGTAACATTGGACGACCAGTGTTTCATGGCAACTGTTTTGATGATGAACAGATGTGTTGAAGTGTTTGTCTTGTTATTCAGTGTAACACAAGACTCTAAAAGTCTCATGTTTGCTTCAGCACTGACAACTGTCTGTGCACGAATTCTGACCACCATTGTGGGTTCGCCCTATGCTCCAACATTGGAGGACCGACGGGCAGTGTTTCACAGCAACTGTTTTTATCGCAAAATGTGACATTTTTTCTCACTGACCTTTATGAGACACATGTGACTTTTTGATGACATAAAAATAGCAAGCTCGACTGTGACGAGAATTGATGCATTTGACTTTCATTTTTGGAGATTTTGTGCGCGCGCGTATAAGTCGCACCCACGTATTGGTCGCACCCCTGTTTTGAGTTCTCAAATTTCTAAATATACATGCGACTTATATGCGAGTAAATACGGTATGTGTATTTAAAACATCAGTAAAATTTAAATTTATATCGCGTTATTACAAACTAATTGACATCTCGCTCTTTGCTCACATTGGTTGACAGTCGAAGATAATGACGTCACACGGCAACGAGGGACAGTTAGGGCCAAAGTTAACATCACGGTAAAATTCTCTGTGAATGAAGAATAAGGATGATTCCGTGATGAAGCTAGATCGTCTTATCTCTGTTTCAACTTAGTACGTGTCAAGTGCTAAGATGTTTTAAGATGAAATTCTTTGTGAATCTGGGCCATAGATAAATATTCCTAGCTGTATATCTATGAAAATGTTGAAATCCAAAATTGACAGCTTACCTCAGTGTGTCAGCTGAGGCACCGCTTCGGAAACTGAAGTCACTGTTGGCGTGGGTTCGAGTCCCGCAAAAGGTTCTTTTGAACGTCCTTTCTCTTATCATCACTTCATAGTTTCATAATCACCCGCCCATTCGTACCCCCGTATAACCTAGCTGTTGGTGGGGTCGTTGAGTGAACAGTAATCCAAAGTTTTTGATGATATTCCACATCATTTTGAAGGTATTAAGAGAACATGTATCTATTCTATCAGCATTTTGACATCTCGTACTATGTAAAAGCCATCGCAGAAAGAATGATATTTTGCTAAATCAACTTACATCGCTCTCAATTCTGATCGGTGAAATTGAGCAACGGAGCATCCCATAGACCTTGGCTACGATATTTTTGTTATTTTTATTATTTCTCTTTTATTAACATATTAAATAAAAGCATACCTACATTCCACACTATGACCCACAGAGCCAATTGGGCTTGTCTGTGGTATAAAACACAATAATTATCAAACAGACGTGAACACATAATACATGACAATTCTAGTTACATATCGTAATTAGGAACTTGAATAGACCTGAAAATGAAAAGATCATATGCAACATAGAGTGTAACAGTGATGAAGATATATATAAAATGAAGAAAAAAATAGATGGTGATAATAGTGAGAATGTATAGTAAATACGTGACTGCGAAATAAACCTTTTTCCACTTTGACGTTGAATTTAATTGTACGTCGTAGCGATAAATCTAGAGATAAGGGTTATTTGAGACGCACTTCTGAACATTTTCATGCGTTATCACAATTATGTGAGTAGGCTACGTTCTAGTATCCATTTTTTATGTCATTTTCAATAATAGAGTATTGTTGCAGATCTCGTAAGCTTTGTGGTATTTGATTGAAATTGAAAGGAACAGCATAACACTTAATGTACGTTCATAGAGCCACGGCAACACGAATTTGCCGTGCCGTCAAAATGAATGAGCCAATCACAGACTTGCCGGGCTTATCGTTCACTGTGGCCTTGAAAGTTGAATGAAGTTGAACATTTTGCCGGACGACAAACTTGCCGTGATGACGTAGACGACATCACGGCCACGTTTATACTCGAACTATGTGTTCTGCGTACAAACTATCGACTGCCAAACGCGATCACTATCGACGTTGCCATGGTAATTGCATCGATTTGATATATAATTGCCTTGAGTCGGCGATAGTTTGCCGTGGTAGTATGAACGGTACAAATCATTTGACGTCCAACGTCACCCGACAAGATTGCCGGCCGGCAAAAATGCCGTGGCTCTATGAACCTACCTTTAGACTTCTTTTCCGTACTTGTTATTAAATAGTGGTAATTCATGATTATTGTCTAGTCCGAGTCTAGTAGTAAATGGGTGGTCGTTGATGGTTTTGAGCTATGTTTTGAGTTAATGAGCTATATGTTGTTCCAGCATGGGTCCGAGTCTACGCTGCCGCTCAAGTACACTCACCTGGACATCGCTGGGTCGGCGGGCGACATGCCCCACAACCCGACCGGGGCCCCCATCATCGGGCTGGCCCAGGAGTTCCTCGCGGGCCGCTACTAGCCGCGCACCTCAAGGTAGGCCTACTAGCAACCAAACTGGCTTCACGTAGATACGTCGTTTGCAATCAAAAACATAGGCCTGATCATTCCGATAGATACTTTGTGAGATAATTGAATTTGATTGGTGTGACATGCACCCTCAAAAAGTGGGCGGCGCCCATTTTCGAAATGCCATGGCGCTTGATGATGACACTCCTTTCAAAATCAATTAGATGAGCGTGTGCAAAGTCTCCATTCCACTCTTATAGAGCTTTGTCTTTTTTTTTTTTTTTTTTTTTCTCTTTTTTTTTTTGTAAGCTCTCCATAGATCGCAGGGTTTGACTGATTGACAGGAAACTTTTTTTTTGTACACGCAAACTCATCCAACTTGGAACTGTATAATTTTTTAGATGAATTGGTTCGACCAATTTCGAGAAATATCATCTCAAAATGTCTATAAACCCCTTAAGATTAGGCTAGGCAAGAAAATTTGAAAAATAAAAGTTCTCCAAAAAAATTGTTTCTTTTCCCGAATGTGAACACAATAATAATACACATTATTAGTTGAGCGTAGCAAAGACTCCATTGCACTCTTATACAGCTTTGTCTGTTGTTTTTTTTGTAATCACTGCACAGGTCACATGGGTCGACTGATCAACATGCAATTTCTTTTTCCGGACAAACTTTTACAACTTGGAACTGGATAGTTTTTGGATTGAATCGGTTCGATCGATCTTGAGAAATATCTTGTCAAAGTCGCTAAAAACCCCATGAGATTAGGCTGGGCGAGAAAATTTGAAAAAATGAAATCTCTTCGAAAAAAATTATATTTTTTCTGGATGTTTACACATAAATGAGCAGAGCTTTTCTGAGTTTGAGCACCATTTTAGTTCGAGTTCAAACCCTCGTTAATCCAAAATGGAACAGACCCGCTAAAAATGATTTTGATTCACTTTTATTTCTATCTATTTGATGAATAAAAACTGTTTATTAAATCATTTACTTCAGAACGGCCGGTCTGAATAGACCATTTTCGAAAAGAATGAGCCATCTAGCGGCGATCGTTTGAACTAGAACGTGATGTTAGTATGCGCGTTCGAAAGTCCTATGCTGCCAATGCTATTTAGCACTATTGATTTGTATTATTGTGCGTTACAGTGAACATATTTACTTTTAATATGATGGCAGTTTCAACATTCATATGTTTACTATATTACAAGAGTTACACACTGTCAGAGTGCGTGAAATGAGAGATAATGCAAGTTATATACGTATCTTGGTGTTTCGCATTTAAACCTGTGGACAAGCGGCGGGGCGACTTTTTGAACAGTATTAAAACTCCCAGAATGCAATACCAGAGATCTCGACCGCTAGGAGGCGGGACGCGCCTGCGCATTGAATAATGAAAATGGTCTATTACAAACAAAGTTGTAGTAATGTGTATCATTCATGTGTACAGATTCAGATAGATTTTATTTTTGTTCTTTTCTTGCCCAACCCAATCTTGTGGGGTTTTTAGAAACTTTGAGATGGCATTTCTCGAAACTGGTCCACCCAATTCAACCCAAAAACTTGAGAGTTTCAAGTTGAATAAGTTTGAGTGTACAGAAAAGGTTTCATATTCATCAGTCAAACCGTGCGATCTGTGCAGTACTTGCAAATAAACGGAAAAAAACCCAGACAAAGCTTCATAATAAAGTAATGGAAGTCTTTACATTTGTTCATCTGATAAAATGAAAAGAAAAACTACCAACAGTAATTATAACAGAGGAATAATGTATTGTAAAAACGAATGGAAATGTCATTGAAAGTGATCGGAGACAAAACCTGGAGTGGCAGGAAAAGTAGGAATCAGATTTGACAACAAGTGTAGGCCTATGGAGGAAAGCAAAAAGATTCGAGGAATGGGAAGAGAATGAAATCTAGCCGGTAGTCTGATCTTTTGTAGAAAAGTATGTGACAAGAAGAAAAGAACAAAGAAAGGGTAGGACCCGATAGGTATGCAGGGTGGTCGTGGATTGGGGTCTTTATACAGTAAACCCTCGTTAATCTAAACTCGGTTAGTGAAATTTGACATATTTTGAACTTCAGTCCCGTCCCGTTCGAACGTCAGTCCCCGGCTGAAGGTATAGGCATTTCAATGTTAATGAATATGGTCAATTTGAATTCCAGCTAATCCATAATTCGAACTAATATTTCGACCCCTCAATTGCTTTGGCACTGTTTTCGGATTGGATAATCCGAAATAGTTTAAGGGAATTCTTTGTATTGATCATTATTTTCCCAAATTCCATCCTTTTTATTTGACGCGAAACAATAGGCCGAAGCCAGCTCAGCTGTTCGCTGCCACTGAGTGCGTCATCGGACTCCGAGTGCGCTCGCTGCTCTGTCTGACCGTGACGAGCAGTAAGCTCGGAGCACTCAATCACTCGGAACGGCCGAGCGCCAATGAAAGCTGGCCATCTAACGTTCGTTTGTTGTCGAAGATAGCCGAATACACACGATCAGTGAAGCGGTTTCTCGCACATGTGGCATAGCTTTCTCTCGCGCATAATACGAAATTGCTTCAATTCTAACCGGGAAGTGTGATTATTTTCGTGCAAAAGGAGTTTTTTTGGTTAATCCGAATTTTTATAAATCGAAATCACTTTTTACGAGCCCCTTGAATTTCGGATTAACGCGGGTTCACTGTAATGCACCAAAGTTCACTGGTCCCGATCTTGCTTCCATCCTTCATTTTGTCCCACCCTCGTCATACATGGCCAATATACATTCTCCTGCATGGTCCTTTATAGACCCATCAAGATGTATCTATGTGTAGATCACCCATACTCTCTTCACGTTCCATAAATATGTATTTTTTGGATTTTTCAGAATGACGTATACTGGCTGCAAGACTTAATATGCTGAGACTTCGTAACATGGACTTTTGTGATACAAATATACGTAATATCGTACTACGTTAATTATGAGGACTGTTAGGGGTGCTCTACTAATACACTATTATGATTGTAATACAGTTTTCAAATAAAGCCTGCGTAAGAGTTTAACGTTATGTAGACCCACTGTTTCATCGAACCATACCTAACACCTGTTCAGCATCTCCATTTCTATTATTAATTGGAGAAAATTGAACTATATTTCCTAGACGGTTACTTCAACCGATTGGGTTGAACTATACAGTAGAACGACTTATACGACTTTGAGAGGACCGAGGAAAATGATCGTATAAACGGATAATCGTACAATAAACCGTATAAAAATAACCAAAATGCATATTTCATGTTCCAAACATGTGTCAAGTTTGGTGCACAATGATATTCATGAATGTCAGCGTAGGCCCTAATGATGTAACATAAACCAGGGTCAGCTGAAAGGTTAGTGGTAGAGACATGCAAAAATAGCAATTGCTATAAAAGCGATGAAAACTAAAAGTGCTTTTTACATGTTTGTTCACACATTTCTTCATGTTTCAATGCGTTTGAAGTTGTTTGAGCATGTTTTTGAAAAGGCGACAAAGCGCTACAAACGTCTGAAGCCGCTACGTTTCAATGTATTGGCGATATAGACACTATATTTGGAATAGAAGTATTATAGATGCTATTTTCCTTTAAATTATTTCAATTGAGGTGGTAACAGGTAAAGTGTGTTGGGGAATTTGGAAGAAAAATGCAGTTGCAAATGCAGTTGTGGAGGCTATTTTTCTAAAAATATCAATTGGGCTGTTTCTCGTGTATGCCTATTGTACGTTATCCAGTGGTTTTACCTGTACAGTACTGTTGTTATGCTACAGAATGTAGTTGTGCTACAAAACACGATGTTTCAAAATAATAGATGCACCAAAGTGCTACTTTTCAAATTCTAAATGCTACTTGAAGAAAAAATAGAAGCTATATTTACAAGTCTCTAGTTATCGTCATACTACTTGAAGAAGTCCGTCACGACACCAGTTGCTGTTCAGCTTTACACAATTCATTACGTAACAAGTGAGACTGAACAATTGAACCATTTGTAATGCGAGGGACTAACCCCACTAGACTATCACCAGTTTGATTGTTTCGAATGAATGAATATTAGGGTTTTAAGGCGCATCGACAGCGAGGTCATTTAGCGCCTGTCAAAATAAGTTGCTGAACAAAAAGGTGAGTAGTGTTATATAAAGGTGCTAGTCAAATTTAGATGGGAACACCTCAATATATGGAACTAAGACTAAACTATTACTAAAGACGTTATACACTAATTTGTTAAAACCGAACATGTGTGTGCTGTAGAGGGTCACACCCATGGGACTAGAATGAGAATGTTTTACTACTAGTTCTCAGTTCAAACTCGCGCTCAAATAGGAGTGGAGGAACGACAAACCAATTGCTTTGAGCTGAAATGTTGTGCTAATCTAATGAATAATAATAATATAATAATATCACTGTGATGCTCACAAGATCCTTTCACCACTGGCCATTATTGAAAATACAACCACTTGGTGTGAAGGTCACAGGAGAAGTGAACTCAATCAGCTGCTGGCTGTTGCATAGATACAAGTGGTACGACGCGGCTGATTGGCCAACTAGAGAAAACCTAGGAGTATTCAATATTTGCCTGTGAAAGTTGCAGTACGCCCCTAGCGGAGAATTTGAGAACCCGTGAAAAGTAGTAGCCAGTAAGCACGTGTATGATATTACATTGAAATAACTACGTTTTGCGTGAAAAGTGTTGCGGTAAGAAGGGGTTTTGTTTGCTTGCCACAACGTTTTTAATGAGGTAGTGAAAATGTGTGTAGGCCTCATGCTTGCATTTCAAGCAGGTTCACTTGAACTGTCACATGTTTGTTACTCATGTTTCTGAATGGAGTGCGGGTCTTCTTACATGACGATATACGCATGTAGATACGGAACTTGGTTGCTCCTCAACAAGCAGTGAATAAGAATAAAGTAATTAGATGAGCTGAGGCGAAGATTCCATCCCACTCTTATAGAGCTTTGTCTGTGTGTGTGTGTTTTTTTTTTCTTTTGTGGGCACTCCACAGGTCCCAGGGGTTGACTGATCAACATGAAACTTTTTTTACACGCAAACTTATCCAACTTAGAACTGTATAGTTTTTGGTATGAATCGGTTCGACCAATTTTGAGAAATATCATCTCAAAATTTCTAAAAAAACCCCATGAGATTAGGCTGGGCAAGAAAATTGGAAAAATAAAATATTTTCAAATGAAATGAATTTTTTTTTGTGAGTGTGTATCATGAATGATACACATTATCACGATTTTGTATCCAATTCGAACCAGAAGTTTTGAAGAAAATAATTAAATTATCTGTTTTTCTTCATCAAAAATTATTATAGAAATCAAAGCAGATTCAGGTTGCCGAGATTCACTGCTTTCTAGATTCGATATTTGCACAACAATGAAGTTTTCTTTATATGCATCAAGGTATGTAGAATACCAGATTCGATAATATAGCAAGGGTAAAACTACTTTAATGACTATTATACCTGATCAGATATCTCGCTCATCTTACAACGTTTATTATGTTGCGTTTGGCTAGTAATGCAAATTATGATGATAATGATAACTTTATTCCCTCTGTATGATAATCGATAAGTCTTTGAGAATGTCGGTTTATGGAATGATGACATAAAAATAGGTAGTGGGAAAAAATGATGAGAAGTTAATACACTTTGATGAATGGTAATAAAATAATGGTAGGCGTAGGCCTATGGAGATTTACTTGTAAGATGAAAGTAATAATGGGAATGAGAAGCATTACAATCATAATATATTCAATAATATTTATACATGTTGTATAAATAATAATTATTATACACATTATGAGACTGCATTTTGAAAATAATAAAAATGTATCAATTGAGCTTATTATTACTACTTGAAATTCGGTACACATTTATCGATGGTATAGGTCTGAAGAAAGTCAATCGGCTACTTCCATCTCTAACAAAAAAATGTATCATTTGTAATGCCAGGCATGGCTGATTATATGGGCTAATATGATAATAGGGCTGAAAATATGAATTTCTGTCATTCCAGATGGTCCAGTCTAACCAAAGGAATGAGAATTTTTAATAAAAGTTGGCCCTGTTTTTTCAATTCTTTCAAATGCGCTAACTCATATTTATTTCGCAGAAGTGAAAGATACCACAAGAATTTGAGAAAAAGAGAATCAATTTGGTGAAGCGTCATTTTGACGAATTATGCGAGGACCAACGTCCAGTTGATCCAGAAAAGCGCTTCAAAGTTCAAGTGTTTAACGCGTCATTAGACATTATAACAAACCAAATTCGTATAAGATTCGAGTGTTTGCGTGAAGTAACAGAAACATCCAAAGTCTTACATCCAAGTCATCTGAGTAAAATCTCAGGTGTAAAACTACTGGGCGATGCAAAAAAAGTTTCGACTCAAATTTGAACTGATGTATCGCCCACAATTCCCTCTCCTCTTCTCGCCATGAGATCTGCTTTGCGTAAAGATATTTCGAAAATATCCAGTGCACATGTATACTATATATACGTAGCCAACTTGCTTATTATTATTATTATTATTTATTATTTATTCTCTGGTTTATGCATATAAATGCTGGTTACAAGGTCACAGATTAACAATATTATAAAGATACATGATATTGACATAATATAGTAAAATTATAAATGTAGTATACAGAGATCTTAATATTAACAATTTAATAAGATAAACATGATAATTGACAGAATATAGTAGAAATATAAATGTAGTATACAGAGATCTTAATATTAACAATATTATAAGATAAACATGATAATTGACAGAATGTAGTAGAAATATAAATGTAGTATACAGAGATCTTAATATTAACAATATTATAAGATAAACATGATAATTGACAGAATGTAGTAGAAATATAAATGTAGTATACAGAGATCTTAATATTAACAATATTATAAGATAAACATGATAATTGACAGAATATAGTAGAAATATAAATGTAGTATAGAGAGATCATAATATGTAATACTTAAGCACAAGAAAAATAGATGTAAGCCTAGATGTAAACCGAAAAGTGTTTATATATTTTGTTATTTTTACATTAACTTATGATTAATAGTGAGACCAAGTGGAGAAATGGCAGTACTGTCTTGTGTCATACTGTGCCAACTTCTGATCGCATGGTTAAGCACGCATCACCTTCTGCAAGTTTCCCGGATGTGTGCTCCGCTTGTGTCCTGTTTTTAACAATAGGGCCTACCGGAACGGTTGCAAGTGCAGAGAGAGGCTTTTCAAAACTGAAGCAGATAAAAACGTACCTCCGTAGCTCAATGTACCAAGAAAGAATCAAATGCTTGTCTATTTTATTAATTGTACAGCAACGAGCAAAAACAATTGATTTTGATCAAGTAGGCCAAATATTTTTTTTCGCGGATCAGGAAGCTCGAAGGGAGAATTTCAAGTAGACCAGAGGATGAGTTGCTGCATTTCTTTCTCACTCGTGCAAACTTCATTTGTATAGGCCTATTAATTAATTCACAGCTTACTCTGATTTCAAGTTATAATCTACTCGAATAAACATTTAACATTGTTTTTAATCGCGCCAAGTAGTTTTTGACCGACGCAATGAGATTCTACATCCACAAGTTACCATGAAGTGCTCCGTTTAGCCCTACGAACGAGGTATTTTATGAGTACGAATCATCATCGCAATTTTTGACTGAGTATAGGCGTATATTTCAAATTAATTTTAATCATTTAAACGGATTAAATAGGAAATGCGAAAGGGGCACTCTAGGTGATACCTGCCCAAGGGCACTCCGTATTGAAGTCACGCCACTGATGTATTCCAGACATTTCGTGTAATTCCCGAAAGCCGTAGAATCTTATATGAAAAATACATTTTAAAAAGTACCTGCAGGGCGTGGCTACCCCCTCCTTGCATTCACTTTCGACATGCACTCGGAGTTTGAGTGCTTGCCTGGGGCGCTAAAATTACATGAAACACAGTGGCAGCTGGGGACTTGAACAATAGGGAGTGGGCCTACTGCAGTTGATAACAAAGATTAATATACAGAGGTACGAAGCCACAGAACAATGAGTGTGTACAACCCCCCCCCCCCCCCCCGCAGGTAGTCCTATAGGGCGAAATATTTCACTCTCATAGCATAGACGCAATTTCCTCATTCAAAACACCAGTTTCAGATCATAACATTGATTCTCTTCATAACCAGTGGCGCATTTAGCTTTTATGGGGCCCTAGGTGCAATCTGATTCTGACCCCCCCCCCCCCTATTTGTACATTTGGAGAAATAGACGAGTTTGACGTTTTCAGTATAGAAACAAATCATCTTTATGTAGTATACCTAGAGACATGTAAATATAGCTTCTATTTTTTCTTCAAGTAGCATTTAGATTTTAGAATTTGAAAAGTAGCACTTTGGTGCATCTATTATTTTGAACCGTCGTGTTTTGTAGCATAACAACAGTACTGTACTGTTGAAACCACTAGATAACGTACAATAGACATATAAGAGAAAAACTCCAATTGATATTTTCAGAAAAATAGTCTTCTTGAGCGAGTTAAACTGCACTTTTTCCCAAATTCCCCGACTTACTTCACCCGTTTATACCTCAATTGAAATAATTTTGGGAAAAATAGCATCTATAATGCTTCTATACCAAATATAGCGTCTATATCGCCAATACATTAAAACGTAGCAGATTCAGACAATTGTAGCGCTTTGTCGCCTTTTCAAAAACATGATAGAACAATATCAAACGTATTGAAACATGAAGAAATATCAGAAAAACATGTAAAAAAGCACTTTTAGATTTCATCGCTTTTATAGCAATTGCTAATTTTACGTGCCTCTAAATACCGTATAATTTCATACCTCGTGAAAAATTTACTAAAAATAAATACTGTAGACTTATTTTATATTTAACATTGATGGGATAACAGCAAATAGCTGTTATAAATGGCTCACCCAGAGCTATTTAGAACAGCTGTGTTTTATAAAAATATCAATTTAAATATGAGAAGGACTTGAAGGTAGGCTACAATAACATTTGCTTTCATGTATTGATGTTTGAATAGTTAGTACAATGTATTTTACAGAGATTACATGTAAATGGGAATATAAATGTATACAACTCTATATTATTACATTTGGTTTTCCCTGCACTTAAGTTTAGCAAAAGTGTTGATTTGTACATTAAAATCACATTTCTTAGTTTCTTCTTATTCAATACATAATATTGCCAGACTCCCTGGCCGCTCTTGACTCATAGAGGTTCCAAGGTAGCTCTTCACACTCTTCAGCGCAGAAAGTGTACGAACGCATGAAAAGATATTTGCGGGTGACGGAGACCTAATTTGACTTACATTTCGCCAGCGGCCCACCGGGTATTGCCCAATTGCCCGGTGGCCCAGTCCGGCACTGATTTCGTACATCGTGGAAACAGCCATGCGAATTCCTCACGCTAAGTTTCGCAGTCATTTTACTTATGGAAAGCTAGCTTGAAACGAGATTTATCAGGTAAGGGTCCCGAACTCATCCTAGGGCGTGGGTTCGAGTCCCATCAAATGCATTGGCTTTTGTAAAACGTCCTTACACTTATCATCACTTCATAGTTTCATAATCACCTGCTCATTCGTACTCCCATATAACCAAGTTGTTAGTGGGGTCGATAAGGGGGGAGCCCCAGCCTCCATTTTTTTTCATCTTATTATATTAAATAGAGTATTTTTTTGCGAAACACTGGAAGATTTTTGATGACAAGTCGAACAGTTTTAGAATTTTTTTTTTCTTGAATACAAGTAACTTTATTGTTGGTCTATCAAAGGAACTTCAAATCCATTTTACGGCAAATTAATAAATTCCACCTAAATGACAACGTAACTTCTAAACTACTGGACCGATTTTTGTGAAATTTCAACCACAGGTTTATTTCATGTAAAGCTTTGAAATAGACTGGGATATTTGTGATTGGTCAGTTACTACAATGACAGTAGCCTTTAATACACCTGAAATTACCTTATTTTTGAGTCCATTATGAATATATTCAAGTTTGACCTTAATAATGCACTTAGAATAAATATCCTAGTCTATCTCAGAGTTACATACATTTGGATGATATACAAAAATATTTGACCAAAATCAGTTGATTGATGGTCAAACTATCTTGTCATCTGACCAACAATGTCCAAAAAACATTGTTGACAAGAAAATTATTTTGAAAATATCCAACAATATGTAACAATGTGAATAATTTGTTTTTAATGTTAGTTAAGGTATGCTCATATGTGGGAAAAATTTCAGTAAGTTTCCATGGATATGTACAGATTTATGTAATCTTGAAGTTTCATATTATTTTGCCAGTTAAGGCTGGGGCTCCCCCCTTAAGCAAACAATAACAATGTTCAATTGATGTATCTGTGAGAGATGAAGGTTCTAACCGACCGTCCCGTGGATCCTACATCACTGGCGCACGGGTGGTTCGCGCCTTCATCTCTCGTGGATACGACTGGTTCCAGCAACGTGCTACGCAGTTGTTGGCGATTGAAGCTCTGTTCGGCTGTCTTCCGTATCTTTTAACATTGACGGCCAGGTGTGTCGGGCCGTTACTGCTCGTCACGTGTAATTCCACACATGCCAGCTGCTGCTTCGAACGCCCGTCCCCTCGATACTATAGCATGGCCGGTTGGACGTGTCGAGCCGCCAAAGCGATGTGCTAGCCGGCGAGTCTAGACGAGTGACGTCACAGTGCGAGTCGCAGCTTGCTTGCCTGACGCTGTTAGTCATAGTGTTAGAAGCGAGCCAGCTGCCGAGAGAGAGAGAAGTGCGCAAGACGCGTTTGTCTTTCTCTCTCGCGCTCACGGCTTGCTCCCTCTGTCATACTCTATACAAGACACTAGACTTGTTGCTTTCATCGTATATTACTAATTGTTGGTGGGATGGAGAGATTTGTCGACCGCGAGGTGATGTAGCGACTAAAGAATAGTGCAGGCCTACCTCCAGTTTTACAATCTACGTCGCATCTAGTAGAACACTGCTACGCGTCTCAAGGCATTCGACAAGGGATAACGAAGACGTGCTTTACAACGCGGACGATGTTCGTTCACATATCTGGGAATAGTGCAGGCCTACCTCCAGTTTTACAATCTACGTCGCATCTAGTAGAACACTGCTACGAGTCTCTCAAGGCATTCGACAAGGGATAACGAAGACGTGCTTTACAACGCGGACGATGTTCGTTCACATATCTGAGAATAGTGCAGGCCTACCTCCAGTTTTACAATCTACGTCGCATCTAGTAGAACACTGCTACGCGTCTCTCAAGGCATTCGACAAGGGATAACGAAGACGTGCTTTACAACGCGGACGATGTTCGTTCACATATCTGAGAATAGTGCAGGCCTACCTCCAGTTTTACAATCTACGTCGCATCTAGTAGAACACTGCTACGCGTCTCAAGGCATTCGACAAGGGGTAACGAAGACGTGCTTTACAAAGCGGACGATGTTCGTTCACATATCTGAGAATAGTGCAGGCCTACCTCCAGTTTTACAATCTACGTCGCATCTAGTAGAACACTGCTACGCGTCTCTCAGGGCATTCGACAAGGGATAACGAAGACGTGCTTTACAACGCGGACGATGTTCGTTCACATATCTGAGAATAGTGCAGGCCTACCTCCAGTTTTACAATCTACGTCGCATCTAGTAGAACACTGCTACGCGTCTCAAGGCATTCGACAAGGGGTAACGAAGACGTGCTTTACAACGCGGACGATGTTCGTTCACATATCTGAGAATAGTGCAGGCCTACCTCCAGTTTTACAATCTACGTCGCATCTAGTAGAACACTGCTACGCGTCTCAAGGCATTCGACAAGGGATAACGAAGACGTGCTTTACTACGCGGACGATGTTCGTTCACATATCTGAGAATAGTGCAGGCCTACCTCCAGTTTTACAATCTACGTCGCATCTAGTAGAACACTGCTACGCGTCTCAAGGCATTCGACAAGGGGTAACGAAGACGTGCTTTACAACGCGGACGATGTTCGTTCACATATCTGAGAATAGTGCAGGCCTACCTCCAGTTTTACAATCTACGTCGCATCTAGTAGAACACTGCTACGCGTCTCAAGGCATTCGACAAGGGGTAACGAAGACGTGCTTTACAACGCGGACGATGTTCGTTCACATATCTGGGAATAGTGCAGGCCTACCTCCAGTTTTACAATCTACGTCGCATCTAGTAGAACACTGCTACGCGTATCAAGGCATTCGACAAGGGGTAACGAAGACGTGCTTTACAACGCGGACGATGTTCGTTCACATATCTGAGAATAGTGCAGGCCTACCTCCAGTTTTACAATCTACGTCGCATCTAGTAGAACACGGCTACGCGTCTCTCAAGGCATTCGACAAGGGATAACGAAGACGTGCTTTACAACGCGGACGATGTTCGTTCACACATCTGAGAATAGTGCAGGCCTAGCTCCAGTTTTACAATCTACGTCGCATCTAGTAGAACACTGCTACGAGTCTCTCAAGGCATTTGACAAGGGATAACGAAGACGTGCGTTCTACAGTGTTATGTACAAGCGTATATTTGTTCAACTAGCTCGACGTTGTTTTGTCTACCCCTCTCAACATCCTGTCTTATCCCGGGTCGCCTGGTTTCCATCACGTTTCTCAGCTACAGTGGTGTCTCGATTATTATCGTGTTGTTTTTTGATTCGCGGCTTCATCAAATCGCATCCTCTGTCTCCACTCTCCTGTGTTCTTCTGGTCCGGCATTTGAATGCCAGTTCTGCATTTCATGAGATGATACCGGTAGTCTGACCTTACATGTTGGCTGAACTAACAATTTCCGAGCCCTCAACGTGATTTTACAGTTGATAATAATGAATCTTCTTTATTTGCATATACGAATACATATTCAAAAAGGCGATGTTCAGTGTATGACACCAGCTTTCATTCTGGTGTCACAGTGACTGGTCTACCACATAACCCTAAACCCTGTTTGTAAACCCTGTTGTCTTCTTGTGCTGTGACAATCACGCGTACAACGATTCTATGCTGAATTCCTCAATGATTTGTGTTCATCCACTTTCAATTGATTTCATTATTATTTGTATTAATTTATTCATCTTCCGTTGGTCCAAGTGTGAATGTCCCAACTGCGTCGAAGCTCAAGTCACATTCTAACTTCTCTTCTGATCCTTTCGAATCCTCCTTGTCGTTGTGTTGAGGCTTACGTGGTTCGTGATCTTCAGAGCTGTCGTTGGGATCATTTTATTTGCTCCCAAAAGAGTCAGCCTCGTGGCGATAAGATCTGGAGTGAGGGCCCAGACCAAGTTCTCACAGTGGAAGCTTTTGGTGACCAGAGTATTTTGGGAAAACATGGTAACTACCCAAATGAAATTGCCAAGTTACAGTATGTTTTAATAATTGAAATATTTTCAGTTATAGACATAATACTGGATAACATTTGGATATCAGGTTACTGGGTATTACAACTATGCACCTATTAAGGGAAGATCAGGTGAAATTTTCATTTTTTTTCAAACATATTTCGTTTCTTTTTCTTTTTGATAATCATTGGTTTGGATGTTGATTCGAGTTATATGTTTCAAAATATTGGAAAATATCAAAAATCATATCTGAAATGAAATATTCTGTGTCAATGCATCGAGCCGTCTGCTTATTCTCAATATGGCAATTTACATTGTCAATCTTGATAGGGCATTTACTGCAATACACTTTTTTTTTTTTTGTTCTACGTCCCGTCAACTGGGGTAACTTTGGACACTTTTTACACTATTTTATCAATTATTCGTACAATTTTCATGATAGAATAACAATTTTTCTTGAGGAGTTTGAATGATTATCGAGCATTGCAAAACTGCAGCCTTTATTTTTTGGACACTTATGAAAACATTTAAAAAAAATAATAAGTACTGTCCAATGTTACGCCAGGGGTCGGGGTAACTTTGGACAGCTACTTTAAAAGCACTGTTTAATGAATACCAAGGTAGGAGGGGCAACTTTAGTCACCTTATTTCACAACTTATTACAACAGTTACATCAGAGTATTTTTTTTAATTTTTTTTATTTTTTTTTATTTGAGAACTAATGTTGATTAAGTAGAAATACAATGATTTTCATTTTCAAGCCTTATTTTGTTACCTAAATTGGGAAAATTCTTTGAAATATTTTTTTTCTTTGAAATTCTTGTATCCGTGGGTTCCAGGCTTCCTACTTTAATAATTCCTCATTTGATAGCTTCTTTTAAAATGTCAACTGAAAGTATAGCCTACAAAGTTCCATGAGTAAAGTGAAATATATTTTCCAGGTTATGGTGTTCAAAGTTACCCCAATTTTATTAAATTAAAATTTGTAGATAAACTGTTGACATAATTTCAAATGTGAAAAGTAATTCTTAATCCCAAGGATGTACTCTTACTGACGCAACTTTTTGTTTTTCCAAAGAACATATGTAATTGTATAAAGTACAAAGTTGGACATACCTGTGAAAATTCAAAAAAAAATTCTTTCCAATAAAAAGGCAGGAAGAGTTGAGCATCTGCCAAATCCAAGGTGGCTGATAATTAATCATCTCTGTGACATTATAGTAAACCTGAAAAAAAAAACCCATCAAAGGGCCCCAAATGTCTGCATAGCAGATATAAACATAGCATATGGTAGCCTGTCCAAAGTTACCCCAGTTGACGTCTATAAAAGTTGTTCAATAGCGTTTTTTTTGTGAGTGTTCATTGTTTTTTTTTTCCGGGGTTGCACATATCGCTTCTTGGGTAGCTCATCCAACAACAATGGAGATACAAAATATATACCAAATACATTTGTTAGACGAGCTTTAGCGAGGATTCAATTTGACATACTGAAAAAAATTGGTGTTCGTTTTTTTTTTTTTTTTTTTTTTTTTTGTTTTTATGTTTTTTTGTCGGTTCTCCACAGGTCAAACGGCTACAGCTATCAACTTCAAACTTTTTTTCGTCATGGTTCCTCATCTCACTTAGATCTGTATAGTTTTGTGGCATTATCGGGTGGTAACTTTTTTTTATGAATTTTAGAAATTTCAAAAATCCCCATTAGAATAACCCGGAGGAAAATACTTGAAAAATCAAAATTTTTCAAGACCTCTCAAATTTTCGCCGAATATGAAGGAAACTATTAAGCACATTTTGAGAGATTTTTCGCATCAATCGGATGAGAAATAACGAAGAAAACGCATTTATAAAGCATTTTCCCATCAATTTAGGCTATTACGGGAACCAATTAAATCTATAGCAACAAGTGTCACCAATTAATTCAAAACGATTGAAATGAATGAAGAGGAAGGCCGTGACATAACTGATTCTCGTAAGGTTTTTGAACGTTTGGAGTGATCCAAGGTCTGTAGATGTAGATTGGGTTGACAAATTATTTTTCATTCTAGATTTCTATACCCTAAGCTCGTCTAACAACGCGCATCCCGCGTTTTCCTAGTATAAAATTTAATTGAACCCTTTCATGCCTAGCGTTACCATATGGTAACAGCAGCACCATCACGTATAAAGATGTTCCTGATGAGTTATGATACTTCTAAAAAATATTTCTGCTCATATATTTCTCATGCCATTTACATCTGGAATGAAATCAGCGGGTAAGTTCAGCTCGTTTGGTCCTGCCACCGGGTTTATACCGCCTCATCTAATCACTACTCAATCGTCAGAATGTCAATGAATGAATATTAGGGTTTTAAGGCAAAAAATGACATTGACTGGGGCCAGAAGCCAGAGGGTCTATCCAAGTGACATTTTCGAAGTTCTGAGATTTAAGTTGACCTGAAGATTCCAATTTTTTCTTTTTCATAAATCGGGATGAGAGTTACAAGGAAATTCAGTATGCAATCATCAACAGAACAATTTTGTCGAACTTTTTCTCTTATTAAATACTAGCAGGATTACCTTGCGTTGCCAGGGTGCAATTTATAGTCTTTACATTTTCAAATAAGTTCCATTCACGTGTCCGTATTACCCGACGAGTTGATGGAAAGGATGTACCCACAGCCACACTTATTTTGACTTTTTCTACCGGTACCGTTCCAACAAAATTGATAGCTGGCTACAACAGTATACTTGTTAGACCGTACATTCCAAATCCAACTCGATGTTTCATCTGTCAACGCTTTGGACATGGCCAAGCTTTCTGTAAATCTAAACCTATCTGCCCGAACTGCGGCCTTGAGAAGCACGACGAAACGCCTTGCGTGTCCGGCCCTCGTTGCATCAATTGCAACGGTGGACATGCGGCGTCTTCAAAGGCCTGCAGTAAGTGGTTAGAAGAGAGGAAGATCAGTGAGTTCAAAACTGTCGATAAAATGACTTATCAAGATGCTCGACAGAAATATAGAAATCTCTTTCCTATCTCTGCCCTTCCATCTTCTTTTGCCAAAGCCACAGCTAATAAAACAACGTCCCAGGAATCGCAAGAAATACTCACTTTGAAGGCTGAAAACAAGAAACTGATCGAACAGCAGAAGAGAATGGAAGAGTTAGTATCGTCACAAAACCTCAAAATTGACAAGTTACAGAACGAGGTACATGATCTGGTGAAACTATTGAAAGGTAAATTCACTCCGGAAGCTGAGGCTGAAACCGTAGAGGAAATAATGGTGACAGGAAGTGAGGATGAAGATGAATCTCCTGTGTCGGGCGCTTCATCCGACATCACTGAGCGACCGGCGTCGGGTGCTGTGCCCGACACCCGGGGATTCACACCCCCCAAACAAAAACGAAGGAACAGAGGAAGTACCCAAGGAGCAAGAAAGGATGTAGCCGCAGAGCTCGGCATTCCCGCAAAATCCTCTGAGGGGAAATCCTTTCATCTAAAAAGAACTTGAAATCTGTAGTAACCTAAGCTGGTCTTGGGTAACTCTATCTACATTTAAAGTAAACAAGAACATCATCTACACAAAATGGCTCTAATACAATGGAACTGCAATGGTTTCAACAGGCACAGAGAAGAAATCAAGCTATTGACATCAAACATTAAACCGATATGTTTCTTTTTTCAAGAAACGCACTTCAAACCTTGTGACTCTCCATTGATACGTAATTATAGTTTCTATCGTTTCGATGACTTGACAGGTAACAGAGCCCATGGGGGAGTAGCCACAGCTGTCCACGACAGCTGTCACGTAAGTCCACTGCCGCTAACAACACCACTACAGGCAGTGGCAGTCAGAATTGCTCTTCCTCAGCCTGTTACCTTCTGTAATATTTACTTACCTGAATGGGCTCCAGTTACTAGAATAAATCTGGATAACCTTGTGTCACAGCTTCCACGTCCCTATGTTATTCTAGGTGACCTAAATGCCCACAATAACTTGTGGGGTGACACAATGGTGGATAGTAACGGCAGAGGACGCCTTTTTGAGCAATTTTTCAACGACAACGACTTGATTATTCTCACCAATGGAGAGAAAACAAGGTTTAATGCTTTCAACGGTACGTTTTCAGCGATCGATCTTTGTGTCTGCACCCCATCTGTCGCACCTCTTTTCAATTTCTCCGTTCACTCAGATCTGTGTGGTAGCGACCACTACCCACTCATCTTGAGAGTAGATTCTCATCAACGGCCCTTGCGGTGTGCGCAGTGGAACTTGCGCCGCGCGGACTGGAGCCTTTTCACAAAGCGTGTTGATTTGAAGAACTCGAATAACATCCATGATACTGATAGTAGGACTGAGCATGTGACAGAGGTGATTATTGCCGCCGCGAAAGACAGCATTCCTCTTACGTCAACCAACCAACGCCACATACCTGTTCCCTGGTGGAACGAGGAATGTAAGGTGGCGATCCGTAAGAGGAAACAAGCCCTTCGAATTTTCCGGAAATACCCAACCAATATCAACCTTATGGCATTCCGGAAACTCCGAGCAAGGGCTCGTTTCATCATTAAGACTTCGAAAAAAGCCTCATGGAATTCTTACATCTCATCCATTAATACTCACACACCCCTCACCAAAGTGTGGAATAGAGTGAGGAAGATAGACGGCAAATTCAAATCATCTTGTATATCTGGGTTGAACAAGGATGGTAGTCTTATTACCGAGCCACAGGAAATAGCTAATGTTATCGGGTCCTATTTCTCGGACGTCTCTAGCTCTCACCACTACTCGGCATCGTTCCAGATACACAAACGTGCTGCAGAATGTAGAAGATTAGATTTCTCTTCTGCGAACAACGAGGTGTATAACGTGCCGTTTAGTGTATGGGAGTTGGAGAACGCGATAACGTGCGCAAGAGACACAGCACCGGGGATTGATGGAATACACAATCAGTTCTTGAAACACCTGCCAGTTGCCGCTTTGAATGACCTTCTCAACCTGTTCAACCATATCTATTCAACCGATACTTTCCCTGATTCTTGGAGACAAGCTATCCAGGTACCGATCTTGAAACCATCTAAGGATAAGCATTCACCATCAAGCTATAGACCTATATCACTGACCAGCTGTATGTGTAAAGTGATGGAAAGGATGTTGAACAACCGCCTCGTTTGGTGGTTGGAACGAAAAAACCTCCTTTGCACAGTACAGTCTGGATTCAGAAAAAATAGAAATACTTTGGATCATCTGATTCGTATGGAAAGCTTCATACAGGAAGCTTTTCTTACGAAGCAGGAAGTGATAGCTGTATTTTTCGACCTTGAGAAAGCATTCGATACTACCTGGCGCTTCAACATATTGAAAACCTTGTCACAATGGGGTTTCAGAGGCCATCTTCCTAATTTTGTCTGTAATTTCATGACCAACCGACGTTTCAAGGTACGAGTTGGTAATGTGTTGTCGGATGAGTTCATCCAAGAGAACGGTGTACCACAGGGTTCTGTCCTCAGTGTTACTCTGTTCGCCATTGCAATAAATGGTATAATTCGAAGCGTTCCATCTTCAATCACTTGTTCCTTATTTGTCGACGACTTGGCTATATTCAGTAAGTCAGCGAGAAGTGCAACGGCCTCTCGCCAAATCCAACTTGCAATTAGGAAACTGGAAGCATGGGAAGATGAAACTGGGTTCAGATTTTCTACATCAAAATCAACGTGCATGCGTTTCTCTCGTCTGAGAGGCCTGCACCCTGACCCAGATATATATCTTCGTAGAGAACTCCTTCCATTCGCAGAATCGACCAAGTTCCTTGGGCTGACGTTTGACGTGAAGTTGAACTGGAAATCTCACATTTCGCAACTCAGACTCAAGTGCTTCAAATCTCTTAACCTTCTCCGTTATCTCAGTGGTACCAAATGGGGAGCGGATCGCACCACAATGCTGCGGCTTTACCGAGCATTAATACGTTCCAAATTGGATTATGGTAGTGTTGTGTACGACTCGGCACGAGAGAGCTACGTGAAGCCACTCAATACAGTTCACAACACGGGCATCCGACTGGCCATAGGAGCACTCCGTACCAGTCGGGTGGAGAGCTTGTATTGTGAGGCTGGTGAGCCCTCGTTGAAGAGTCGACGTGCATATCTCCTTTGCTCATACGCTTCGAAGTTATTCTGCAGTAAGCATCATCCCACCTACCAATCAGTTATCAATCGTAGATTTCATGCTCTCTATGAATCGAAACCATTCGCCACCATACCAACTGGAATTCGTTTGAATCATATTTTGGTCGAAGAGTCATTTGTATACCCTCGAGTCTATCCAATTCTTTTTAGTGATCCCGCCCCTTGGTTGGCTCCACGTCCGGAGTGCTTGATGAACTTGTCATCAAGTACGAAGGCAAGCACGAGTGCGGAAGAGTATAAGCAAAAATACCTAGAGCTCTGCACACACTACCCCGGACATATTAAATCCTACACGGACGGATCAAAACTGAACGGCAAAGTTGGCTGCGCATTCGTTAGCGAATCCTCCACTGTTAGTATCAGATTAGGTTCGTTGAGTAGCGTATATACAGCCGAGTTGTTTGCAATTGTCACCTCTCTACAGCACATTCAACAACGGCCTGAGAAGTGCTTCCTGATCTGTTCCGATTCTTTGAGTGTACTCCAAGCCATGACTCAGATCTTCCCAACTCACCATCTAGTCCAGAAAGTACAGACACTCCTGACCGCCCTTGCCTCGCAGGATGTCAGTGTAGTGTTCTGCTGGGTACCTGGACACGTGGGGATTGGTGGTAATGAGTCAGCGGACAGGGCTGCCAAAGAAGCGACGGAGAAAGAAGATATTGATAACCCGAGAGTACCTTTCAATGATTTCAAGGCGTATTTCAAACTACTTTTCAAATCTCGTTTCCAAAAAGAGTGGGACAGGGAGACCAACAACAAGCTGAAAGAGATTAAGCCAACTGTTAGTGCTTGGGAATCTTCAATCCGAGGTTCACGGAGGGAGGAAGTAGTTCTCACTCGTCTGCGAGTGGGACACACACTTTCAACCCATTCCTATCTCTTCACCCCCGATAAAATCGTCCCTAGATGTGAGATTTGTAACGAGATTTTAACTGTTCGACACATATTACTCGAGTGTCAGAAATATACTGCTCTGAGGAGACAGCTTCGTATGGAAGACACAATGTCAAAGATTTTAGGGAATAATTCAAAATCGATAGATACCATATTCAGCTTTCTAAGATTATCGAAGCTATTGGATCTCATTTGACATGCTCGTGGATCTGCGTTAGACGATAAAGTCGTCTTGTTACCAGTATCATTTTTCAAACTGCCCGAAACAGGACATTTCCATGTCCGTTCAAGATGACGTTGTTTGTACAATCATCTTTCACCAATGTACTGCTTTTTGACATTTGATACTTATTCTTGATGCCGATCTCTTGGGATAGACATCAGGAATATTTTAAATCAAACCATATTCCACCATATATCTATTATGGTTTGTCGTTCCTCCACTCCTATTTGAGGGGGAGTTTGAACTGAGAACAAGTAATAAAACGTTCTCATCCTAGTCCCATGGGTGTGACCCTTTACAGCACACACATGTTCGGTTTTAACAAATTAGTGTATAACATCTTTAGACACTGTAGACATAGTTTAGTCTTAGTCTTAGTTTAATGTATTTAGGTGTTCTCATCAAAATTTCACTTCCACCTTCATATCACACTTTTCACCTTTTGTTGCAACATATTTCGACAGGCGCTAAATGACCTCGCTGTCGATGCGCCTTAAAACTCTAATATTCATTCATTCACAAAGCTGGCGTGTTCACTAACACTGATTTCAAGTTCGATCGTATGCCACAGGTGTTGGTGGGTATAAAGATAAACGCGGCCAATAACACAGAAAAAACCTTGACTCACCAGAGTTTCCTTCTCGCCGTTTCGTGATGTCAGCGAACGTTCCTATTTTGCTCATCTCAACGATCCTAATAGGGCTTCAAACCGGCATTACGTCCGTAACGCTGCCTAATATAGTAGGGTTAGCTACATCCGGCGTACGTACGGCTTCATCCGCTCATGTAGTTCATAAACAATGTCGTAAGCTCCCCCGAGGCCTCGCTAGGTCACTACCACCTTGGAGCCATCCCAAAGAATGTTTCACTTTTGGTAAATGAAGTGCAATGACGATGAATAATATGTATTTCGTCCGCCATGTTGAATTGCGATTCGGGAGTGCGTAAGTCTTAATGATACAATCAGTACTTACCACACAGCTGATGTTGAGTATGGTATATTTCATATCCGCATCTGATACATTATCTGCAATCCAGTTACTCACCATTTCAGTGAGTCTTTATTATAGTAGTGAAATTAGCACATGACTATTATTCAGTGCAAATTATCTTATGCCCGTATGATTTGACAGGATCTGGCATTTTACACCGGCGAAATGTCATACATATACGTTATTAGTAATTATTTTGGGCTGTATTGTTTACTACTACATGAGTACATGATATATACATTGTATGGTGCAAAATGACCTAGCTGTCAACGCACCTTGAACCCAACATTCGATTGAAATCAATTGAATTGCGACGTTGCCGCTACAAGTCACTTGACTTGACCGCAATAAAACTCCCCCCCCCCCCCAACGTAATTCTGCACGGAATGCCACACGACAGACAATTAACACTGCGACGTAATACCCCATGGCCTTGTAGCCATTCACGCAATACCTCATCGTTTTGACTTATAACAGTGAAACTCAATACCCCCTGAACACAAGAGTTGCACATCATCCCTACACCGAGTATATATTCGGTATTTTGATATTTGATGTTGTGGAGCGGGGTTTGATAGCACTGTCACCAGTTAATTTTGGGGGTAATTAACAACCCATATGGAAGGAAGAAAGCGAGGCATGGGTCCTCTTGCCGTGAGGCAAGAATTCAGAATTCGAAGCATGGCTCTAGTTTATGTTTATTGAAAATAAGATTACATATAAATAATAAAAATTAAACTTACCGCATCGTCGAGCGTAATGTGTGACGACGAGTCAGGAGCAAAATGCAAAAGTGCTCTCGTCTAATAATTAGGGGTGAGTTTAAATACTATACCTGAAGTAGGTTAGTGACCAAGTGCAGTAATGATACGGTACTGGTGAAAGGTAGGGACTAGAATTAAACTATACTTTATATTAATACTAGAATAATACTATCTTATGTCCGCTTCATCACATTTGATACTCATTCTTGATGTCGATCTCTTGGGATAGACATCAGGAATATTTTAAATCAAACCATATTTCAACATATATCGATTATGGTTTGTTGTTCCTCCACTCCTTTGAGCGCGAGTTTGAACTGAGAACAAGTAGTAAAACGTTCTCATCCTAGTCCCATGGGTGTAACCCTTTACAGCACACACATGTTCGGTTTTAACAAATTAGTGTATAACGTCTTAAGTAATAGTTTAGTCTTAGTTTCACATGGTGTTCTCATCTGAATTTCACTTGCACCTTCATATAACACTACTTACCTTTTTGTTCAGCAACTTATTTCGACAGGCGCTAAATGACCTCGCTGTCGATGCGCCTTGAAACCCTACTATTCATTCATTCAGTATATAATAATATAAGCTCCGTTCCGCCTGCCGGCGGTATACGCAAGGTGAGTACACCAACATGACCTACCTAACCTAAACCTCTGTCCACGACAAACACTAAAACAACACTGAAACATCTTTTACTAACAATTATACTCAAACACATTATACTAACATGCAATACCCTTTCTCCACCTCTTTCTCCAACTAGGACGAAACACTAGCTGGCATCACAGCTTGATTCGCAATTAGTCACTAATCACCCGCTAGTGGCGCTAGTTCGTAAAATGGCCGCATGTGTCGATTGCTGATAGAGCGCCGCAGGTGTTTTAATTTTACAAAGGTTGACTTCAATCTTTTTCAGGGCTGTAGCAAACTTCTTGGGAGAATTCATGAACTGTTCTTTCAGAAGATTGAGTTGAGTACTGACCGTCTTCAACAGCCTGCTCTAATTCAGCATCATCGTCTTGACCATCACACTCAGTGTGGGAGATCTTCTACAATGTCTTGCTCCTGGCAACTTGTACCAGCACTGCTCTCACTGACTTGCCCTGAGGTATTGTATAGTATTGGATGTGTCAGCCAATTGGCGCGAGGTCCTTGCCTGTGACCAACTCAAATAACATTATTCGGAACTCAAAAGATCTGACAGGTATGGGACAAACTTGAGTATGGTAGTACACCCAGACTTGACGTTTGCACAGAGCACCATTTATACCTACTGGACATTCACATCTGTTAATGTCCATGTCTACATTATAGCTCTTTCTTTCAGATTCACTTGGGACTGAAAATAATGAAGTCCCAATGACCACAATTCTAGAAATGACATCTTGTGCCGGATTGTGCCATTTCTTTGAGAAACAAGAAGATGATTGGGCTCTATTGTGTGTACAGTCGAATAACTTGCGTTCATAATTATGCATCAAGGCGGTCGATGACAAAATCGACCATCTGCACTAGGTTGAATGCTTTGACACGCTCAAACACTATATTTTAATACTCTCATTGCTGCTTCAGCAAAATTGTTAGTATTATTGCCTCGTAGGCGGAAGGTCTTGACGAGCTCGGTAGCATAGCGCCCACTCCTCTCTTCCCCAGTATTGGGTGGCAACATGGAGTTAAGATATCTTTTGATCTTATTTCTTGTTAATTGGTGAAAATTTCTTTTACACTTCTCCTATTGTGCATATACTATACTCATGAGAAGAAAGTCGAGTTGCTGTCCATGTTCAGCAGCTATTCCGTGTTTGGAGTTCAATACCCAACGCCACATAGCCTGAAGAATATGGAATCAGTATTGAAAAAATTGAAAGAAAGAAAGAAAAATGATTTGATGGAAGAAGTTTTGAGAAGAGAGGATGTTACAAGGAGAACGGAAGTTCGAAATGAGTTACAGAGAGAGTTAATTGGAGAAATAGTTGGAGTAAACAGTACAAGGAATGATACAAGGAATGGAGGTGGTGACCGGGAAGAACAAGAACAAGAAAAAGGACAAAGCAACAAAGCACCGAAAATCAGAATAGATATGGCAACTATCACCAATATGATACCAATGTTTAATGGTATGCAGGAAGACGATCCCAAGCTATTTCTTGAAATAGTTAGAGAAATTCTTTCACAATATTCAATCCCAATTGAAGCATGGGTTGGTCTAGTGAATACAAGATTACAATGAGAGGCTAAAGTTTGGTGGTAAAGTTATTCCAATTTAGTGCGTAATTGGGCTGAATTTGAAACAGAATTTTTGATGAATTTTGATAATCCTATTTTTGTGTCGTCTTTAAAAACGAAGTTTTACGGACAAGTACATTTACCTGGATCGTCTGTCGATAATTTCATCATATTAAAAACGAAGCTACACCAGAGATTATTTCCATCTGAATCATCGAGTGATATAATACCACATATCATTGAGCTGTTGGATCCAAGAATACGACCGTACATGAGGATGAATCCTCCCAGTTCAATTAAAACATTGAGAAGTTTAGCTAGGCAAATCGAATTTGATATTAAAAACATGGGGAAGACTAATGGAAAAATTGGTGAAGATGGGGTCTATCGAAGAAATGGATGTCGTGAGGAAGTGATACAACCAGGTAGAGGCGGTCAACTGCAGGTCTGCTATTCATGTAAGGAACCAGGACATTTCAGTAATCATTGTCCTGCAAAAAACGAGAAAAGGAGTGGTCTGGACAGAGGTCAATCACTCCAGAATTGAAATCCTCGTTAGTGGTATTCGCAGTAAGTAAATCTTCAAATACCTATTCACACAACTCACCAGTGATTCTAATGAAAATTAATGATAGAATTGTTACTGGAATAATAGATAACAGCAGCGAATGTTACTTGTATGAGACAAGATATCGCCGAAGAATTAGAAATTCCTATTACCCAAAGAAGAGATATGGATTTAAGATTAGCTATAAAAGGACAGAAAATAAGTTGTCAATCAGAATTTCAAACAACAGCTAGAATTGGACAAATGATCGTGAAAATTAAAGGTTTAATTATACAAGATTTAGAGGCGGAATTATTATTAGGCCAAGATTTTCAAGACGAACAACAGGCAATAATAGACTTTGGAAGTAAATGTGTCACACTAGGAACTAAAATGAGGGAATGTGTGTTATGGTACAAAGGATGCCAGGACACCAGATTTAATGAGATCAATCAATTAACAGAAATAAATGTGTGTTCAGAAGTATCTGGAAAAGAGAAAGGAGAGCTACAGAAAGTATTAAGGAGATATAAAAATGTATTTTCAGAAAAATTAGGGGCTGCAAAATCAGGTATCAAACATTCAATAGTGACATTTACTGGAAAGCCTGTTAAATGCCCGACATATCATTATAGTGAAGTAAAAAGGAAGATTTTAAATGAACACATTGACGATATGGAAGCTAAAGGAATCATAGAGAAGAGTGTATCACCATACTCTGCACCTGCTATACTTGTGCCTAAAGGAAACAGTGGGAAATATCGTATGTGCGTAGATTATCGCAAACTCAATGCGCAAACAATAAGTGATTCATTTCCGATGAAGAATATAGAAAATTTATTGAATGAAGTGGCAACTGGAAAATTTTTCACTGCATTAGATTTAGCATCGGGTTTTTGGCAATTACCTTTAGAAGAATCAGCAAAGGCAAAGAGGGCATTTACTTCTTCCCGTGGATTATATCAGTTTGAAGTTCTACCATTTGGGTTGAAAAATTCGCCCGCCTCTTTTGAGCGTCTCATGACCGAAGTACTAAGAGATTATTCAGAAACATTTTGTCGATCATACATGGACGACATTTTAATATTTTCTAACACATTCGAAGAACACTTGGTGCATATACATAAAATCTTAGAGAGACTGGATCAGAATGGTTTAACATTGCAATTAAGTAAATGCAAATTTGCATATCAAAAATGAGATTTTTTGGGTCATAGAATTACAGAAACGAAATTGGAAATGCAAGAAAAAACACAGAATTTAATAGATGTGTTTCCAGTACCGAGAAATCTTAAGGAAGTCCAACGTTTTCTTGGTCTTATTCAGTGGTACGGAGGCTTTATATCTGCGAGATCAGATATTTCTGCTCCTTTACATCGGTTGTTGAAAAAAGATGTATCGTTTCGTTGGGGATTAGAAGAGGAAAACGCGTTCAAAGCATTGAAAGAAAAAGTAAGGAGTCCTTCGGAAAGACATCGCCCAGATCGTAACAAGGCATTATACTTACAAACAGATGCTAGCCTCATAGGGTTAGGAGCCGTTTGTTACCAACTAGATGAAAACAAAAGTAGGAAGATAATAGCTTTTGGGAGTAGAAAATTGAATGATAGAGAACAAGGCTATTCAGCGTGTGAACGAGAATGTTTAGCGCTGGTTTGGTCAACAGACAAGTTCAGACCATTGTTGGAAGATAGGCATTTTATTATTCAAACAGATTGTAGAGCTTTAACTTGGTTGAATAATATGAAACTCAAGAATAAGAAAATACATCGATACGCAATGGCTCTAATGAATTTTGATTTTGAAATTGAACATGTTAAAGGAAAAGAAAATGTAATAGCAGACTTGTTATCTCGAGAACCAACTAGACCCCCTCTAGATTATGAAATAAATCCTGCTCAAGAAGAAAAGATGATGCCACCAGTTTTGAAGATTGATGATGGAGGAAAAGTAATGAAAAAAATTGGAGATGAAGAATCGAAACCAATTATTCCATCATCACGTGTGGTAGAAATTCTAGAAGAGTTCCATGATGGAAATTATGCCGGACATCCGGGTCGAAAAGAAACAGAAAGAGCGATCAAAGAAAGATTTACGTGGAAAGGAATGACCCAAGACATCAAGTCATATATAAATTCATGTGTAGTGTGTCAAAGTAGGAAGGCGTATCATGGCAAGTCGAAAGGTATGTTAAAACCACACACAGCTGAATATCCAGGGGAGATATTGAGTTTGGATATAATGGGACCTTACACACGTTCAAATAAAGGAAAACGATACATTCTAACAATCACAGATCAACATAGTAAATGGGTGGAAGCATTTGCGTTAACTAAGGCTACCACTAGCAAAATTATTTTCGCCTTGGAAAATGATTTTTTTCCCATACCTCTACTTATTAACTCTTTTTGGTTAGTCTTAACTTTTGTGGTTATGGTCTTTTTGATTACACCGCTGTTGCATGCTAAATTTCCTGCTCCAAGATCGCATATACTAATTCTAGGGCTTCTACTGACAACACCACAATGGATATGAATGCCTTGAGCCGTCATAAATAACTTCCCACTCATTCCATTTTCCCATGTGCCTTCAATCCTTAAATTAATTAACTTTTCAGCAATCTGTCTTTGTATCGTACCACTGATAATTACGTCTCCCACAACCAAACAATCATCACTTACATTAACACAATGTTTTGCTGTTTTAATTGTGTCTCCGATTCTTGAGGCATAAAATGTCTTACCAGTACTTGTGATTACAATCGAATTTACTTGATTCACTACATTTTTAAGTTCCTGCAAGTCGATCTTCCCTTTCGAGTGACGTTCAAATGAATGTTGTTCATGTGGCCAAATTTCTGCTATATCTAACGCAATCCTGGAATAGTTCTCACTGTCCTCTGTCACGATGCCAGTCGCAGCAGCTCTCATAATTAATTTGATTTTGTTGAACCAACGCAAAGTAACAATTAATATTCCAAAATTAGTGTTGATATATAGGAGATTTATCAAAATAACGGTCTCTATGCAAGTCACAATTGTGCAAACTAACACAAATTTTAGCCTAATCGTGTCTCTTATATTCATGACTTTTTGTACGACAAATCTGTTCAGATAAGCAGCATTGTGATCGACAAGTGACAGTAAATTTAATAAGTTGAATATTACTGCATAAGCTGGGCTTAGGTCTATATTCGCCATGATATAAGATACAAATACCTGACAGATAAATGCTATCTTTGCGACAAGTCTAAGAGTATGTATGACCGTTACATCGTCCGAAACGAAGCTAAATAAAACTGCTAGTAAAGCTATAAAGTTTCCGATCTTGACTGCATAATTTGTGGTAGTAAGTTCTTCTTCGTCTAACTCATTTAATATTGAAAGATTTCCAGAGAATTCTTCACAATATGAATCTTCAATTTTTGCTATGTTTTTGCATTCTTTTAAAACTTTTCCTATTGAGCAATAGTTAGATCTTTGGTGGTTAAATCCCTGATTTGGTGAAGGGTGATCTGCTAAATAATCAATTTTTTTTTGCTCTTGCAACCGGCAAAAGAACCACTGCTGCAATGCATCCTCCTACAATTAAGAATGGCAATCTGATTTGTGTTGGAAGTTGCAGAGCTAATAAAATAGTTAAAGAGAGGTATTACTGTTAATAGCACGTATTTAAAGATAGATTTAAATATGTAGTTATAAGGTGAAAATATGTTCAGAAATCCTAAATTTAATCCTCCGAAAGTTTGTTCAACCTTTGCCACAATAGTTTCAACAATTGTAACATAACTCAGGTTCCAATTTCTATTTAAGTTTCCGATAGAAAAATTTTCGTTTCTACCTTCACGACCTTCAATAATTAGATTGTCTTTATTATAAAATGAGCATAGTAATTTTATATAGGCAGTACCATGTTTCATAACTAAGTTATTAGACCCAACAATCGAACATTTGTTTGCTCTTACTGATATTTTGCATTCATCATTAGAGTCGGTTCTGATTACAATCTTTGAATAAGCAAAATTGCCATTGACACCTCTAGTTATTTCTCCAATAGATAATTCATTCACATCACATGTTTGAAGCCCTGACACAGTCGGTCTATCTGCGACAACGATTGTAGCTCTGCCCTGAACTTCATTATCTAATTCAGAACCCGCTTTGTCACTAACTAAATTTGGCTTTCTATCTAAGTTCATAAGTTTGTCCAAAGGTTGTACGTTGTCACTGTTTAACAAAGATTTTAGTATTGGTTCGGAATGAATGAATATTAGGGTTTTGAGGCGCATCGACAGCGAGGTCATTTAGCGCCTGTCAAAATAAGTTGCAACAAAAGGTGAAAAGTGTGATATAAATGTGGAAGTGAAATTTAGATGATATAAATGTGGAAGTGAAATTTAGATGAGAGAACCTCAATATATATTAAACTAAGACTAAACTATGTCTAAAGTGTCTAAAGACGTTATACACTAATTTGTTAAAACCGAACATGTGTGTGCTGTAAAGGGTCACACCCATGGGACTAGGATGAGAACGTTTTACTACTTGTTCTCAGTTCAAACTCGCACTCAAATAGGAGTGGAGGAACGACAAACCATAATGAATATATGTTGAAATATGGTTAGGTTTAAAATATTCCTGATGTCTATCACAGCCGATTTCGATACGACACCCATTTTGCTTCACCGATAATTTCCAGCAATCATGGGCTCCTACAGTCAAGTTAAATTGTACGCTTGCATAAACGCATATATTTTGTAGGACTAGTTCATTCAGTAGACCATACCAAGAATCCTGATATTTCATGATATATGTAGGCGCTTGGGATTCAATAACATTGAAGTTACTAACAGTAATCGCATCACTTGAATAGTCGGAGCTCGGAGTGATCAATATTTCCTTGGCTCCTACCTCAGTTTTATATGTGATCTTCATTTTTCGACTTGTTATTGAGCTGAGTTTGAATAATTCGGCCGGGTCTGAAGGTTTTAAGCATATTTTTGTCCTAATGTACAATAAACCTCCTGTTCCGCAATTCGTGCCGGTCCATGGCAAAGACATAGCTGACGTATTAAAGTAACGGGAGACTACATAATCTGTAGGACAATTGAGTTGTTTTTGGTAGATACTACTTCCCATTCCCATGGGACACTCATAATCATGAACTTCCATTATGTCAAGCATTCCAGGTAGGTAACCAACGGGCGTGTAGAAATGCCGCTCTTTTATTTCATTAATAATTACCGTTGAATTTCCCACAGTGAAGCAATCTGCAGCATGCAAGTTGCCGTCGACCTTAAACATGTCCAATGTTCTGGATTTGTAAACCCTGGTGTTGGCACTAACCCATGCATCGACATGACACTCTCCATGTATCATGGGTGTGATTAAAAGTAAGAAGACAAGCACGCCACTAAGAATCCCAACATTAAACGCAAGAATCAAAGATATAGTGATCGTAATTATTATCTTCATTATTGTGTTGACATGGCTATTGTCAACAATGCGTTCTTTCTGAATGAAACGGTGTTCTACATTACAATTTGTGCATATTTTGCTTCTGTAGTGGGTTATCGGAACATTAAGGGTTTCTTTCAAACACGGTTAGTAAATCATACTGAGTCCACCACGTACATAAGCATATACTATACTTTATGTACCTACGCATTCAATTGTGTTACCCAATCCCTCATCACTCCTGCCAATTCCGTTGTTAGACATTCTGTATTACGGATTACTAGATTTAGAAGTCTAATGTCTGGGCAGTTGGTGTACACTTCAATAGTTGCAAACCCAGAGACATCTGAGTCAGAGATCTCCTCGATGTCCACAACCAGTGTGGGAGTTACTATCTTGAATCTAATATCAGTAACACCCCACAATACACGAAGCATTTTTAATCGGTCAACTCCTGTTGAGTTGTGCCCCCTAATTGTAAGTTCTGGCATAACTAGTGACTCAGGCCAGTAGTGGAATTGCCATATTATCTCCTCCACTAGTTTTTTCTTCGTCGGACTGAACACAAATCCTCCAATATTAACAACGTGTCTGTAGATACTATCGACGTGGAATATTGAGTACAGTATAGTGCCCCAGAGACGTTCATATCTGAATAAGAATGGTTCATCTCTCATGAGTTCCACCCAGATATGGCAAACCTTTGAGCTTGTAGTATTGCCAGTCTCTCCTCTATGATTGAGTACCTCGAGTACTATGTTCTTGAAATCAATGTCGTGTTTTGTCCTTTCAGTACTGTCCTTCCTCTTATCTTGTATGCCTCGTTCAAATCTTCTATATCTGAAATATCATCTAATTTTCCAATATTAATTTTTTCAATTTTGTCTAATTCTTCGTTATAACAGATACGAATTCGTTCATCTCCCATACAATTTTCTGCATTTGTAAGTTTTAAACCACAATAAACACCGTGACTTACACTAATGGCCAGTTTATTAAGCTCTGTTTCGTTGCGTCTGTCCAATACTGATTCGATTTTTTTTGACAATTCGAGAGTCTCACTAGCAACTCTCATAGCAGTGTTCATCTCATTAATGGTAGCAGGAACACTGTCTTCGTTCTGAACTGCTTCCACATATATTTTCTTTTCAATCCTTTTCAAGACACCCCTGAGTGTTATAAGAGTTCCTGACATGGATTGAATTTTTTGAAATATTAAAGTAATTGTCTGTGCGTTATCCCTTCGAATTTTCTTCAGAGCTATAGCGCTTTCACTCAATGCTTCTATTGAAGCACTGACCTTAACCTGTAAATCAATAATAGTGTTTTTGTTAGCCTGTGCTTGAATATAGGTTCTGTTTAAATTTTCTGCCAGCTCCTCAACGGGGCTGCCTGTAATTCCCACTAAGACTCCTAATATTTCTTTCGCAACTGCAAATGTTTCTATCAAATCGTTTAATGTTTCAACCTTCCGCCCCAAGTGGTCCTTCACTTTACTCAATTTGCTGTCAGGCATGTCTGCTGTAAGTTGATACAATTGATTTAAAGTTGCTAGCTCAAGCTCTATCGATCCAGTAAAGTGAACCACCTTTTCAAGGAAATCCCTCATTTGCATTTCATTGATAGATGTTTCACTTCTTAGGGTTGCGATAGCAATAGTTAAATCCTCGAATGTGTTGTGTTCTTTTTTTAAGTTGAATAGCTCTTTAATCTTTATTATCGTATTTTCATATATTTTTGGGTATTTTGTGTTCAAATAATTCAAATAACTCGCATCTAAAACTACCACATCTTGATTCTTAAAAACTGAGCTTGGACAATTGTCTGCTAGTGTTATCGCGTGCTTGTGTGACCCCACCTTTACGCAACTTGCAACCGCTTTCCCGACCTGTGTTATTTTTGTTGGACCCGCATATATTCCGGAAAACATCGTCATGATTAATAGGACTATTTCTAACGCATGATATTTTCTATGCCCTACTGAATGTTCTATGGTCGCTACCGGACAATCAAGTCTGATATGACTTATTTCAACCCCGTTGCGTGTATGAACAATCCTAGATTTATTTTTTGATCCGAATACAGTAATTATAGTTTCACCGGAATTTATTTTCTGAGCACTTAATGCTTTAGTTTTGATTTCTTGATAATTTCCTTGATTTCTTCCATATATTGAGTCTATGCCATTCCATTCCTTAAATTCTACATGATCGACATCTTGTATGTGTCCACTGATTTTAGACGGTCCTGAAACCACATATCTTTTCTTGTCAATGGACTTGGTAACAACCGAAATATACTCTCTTCCCTGATCAATATACCTTATTGGGGTTCCAGATTTTAAATTTTCATCAGTTTCAAAGGTTTTAAGTTTCCCCCATATAAAAAGTCTTTCATGTAGATGGAACGATAAAGCCTCTCCATTTGTAAGAAATTCTTCTTCATTCACACTTATTTTCTCCCCAACATAACCTGGCACAGATTTACTTTCCAAATCAGGGTAATGATGCAATTCGGCATTGTATTTTGTCATATGTAAAGCTTGTGAATGTTTCTTGTTGCACATCTCATATTTCTTTGTGCAATCTTCACTCTCTTCAATTGTTGATGAATTGGAAATAATAGAATATTGTTCCCCATCTTTAGATTGAGTCAGAACAGAAACGAGGCAATGATTCTGAAAGATCGGGGTGCCGGAAACCAGATGCATGTCGCTACAATTAAAGCTTGGGACTATGCTGTAGATGGTTCTTTTACCACAATCATCTATACAGTCTTCATACATTACTATGGGGACCGGATTGATGTTGTAATTTTTTCTCATAATTTGATTAGTTTGTTTGTTCCGTCCGATTATTGTGATAGGTTTTGTTGAGTCAAGGTTTTCATTAAATTTCCCTTTTATATCTACGTAGGTTACTTCTTCAATTCGACGCATATTAGGGTCACAATGACTAACTCTGACACCTTGTATTTCATTATGTGTTTCTCTGTTTTGAATTTTGATAGAGTTTTCCACGAGAGAGAACCCGTATTCACTTGTATTTCCTGTTTCACTTGTCACTTCTTGCAATCTTTCAACTTTCTTTACTGACTCTCTCGTTAACCCTCTCGGAGTTTTAACACTCACTGTGTTTGGTTCATTCGATATATTACGTAGTTTTAGTTTTTTTAGACAATCGTCAATAATACTCGAAATTGATTCATTCGGCTTTTTAACTTCCTTGGGTTTATTTTTCGTTACCTTTATCCTTTCCATCATTACATTTTGGTCAAACTTCTTCTTGTCACAATTTTTGTTATGTGTTGTGTTTAATTCTTTCTGACATTGTGACAGTTGACTTTTGCCATCAACTATCTTGGCACGACAATTTTCTCTGATTTGCTTTGCATATCCATATAATGTAAGCCCATTTTTTTGTTTAACTTACTTTGGCTGTAAGGCTTATTAAACTTTGCGAATTTCGAATTTTTCTCACTGCCAAAGAAAGCGTCTACAGCCTCTCTGGCAATCGCACCAATTTCTGTAACAACTGCGTAACCTAGGGTAGAATTCGCCATTAAACTCCTACCTTTATTTCGAGTGATGTATGGCTTTTCATTAATAATTTTAAGCCAGTCACTGTGCGGCACACTTTGCTCGTGTTTTGGTGCCTGCGTCCAAACCGGTGGTCTCGAGAACTTAATTGGCTTGCTTTCTCTTTTTCTCTCTTCCTGATTTTTCTTATTGCGTTCAATTCTAGTCAAGTCTCTAATCTTCTTATTTCTGGCTACCTGAGCTCGTGATTGCCTGAGTCTTTTCATTTCAATCTCTCTTGCTAATTTAGATTGATCTTTATTGACGTTATAGTCGAATGATTCACAGATTTTCATCTCCTTTTTTAGAGTTCTTCCGTGATTTTTAGTCGCATGTCCTTGCCTCTTTATCCAGACACTAGTACATGCTTTCCCCGCTTTATCTTCTGTCTCGATTTTGGAATAGCTCAATCGCTCCATCAGTTCATTCTGTTTAGCTAGCAGAATGTTGTAGTTTCTCTCAAATTTTCTCTCTTCCCGTTCGTTCTTTCCGGTACCGAGTTTTTGACATGCTTCCATGAAATCACTGAAAAGGGTGTCACGCCTATTAACATAGACCTTCTCATGATACATCTTTTCATTTTGGTATTTTATCTCAAATTTTTTTCTCTCCTGTTTAATCTGTGATTTCTCTCCAATGAAATTCCCCTTGACGTATTTGAGGTGGTCTACATCACTCAATTTGGTATTGTTGATGTTCCAAAAGTAATTTTTATATTTTTGATTGTCAAAAACGCGGGATTCTGATTTTAGTTCCCTCAATAACTCATAGAGGTCTCTGAGGGACACTTTCTCCTTTTCTGACTTAACGATATTTTTCATCGCGATCAAGCGGGATATGTAGTATTTGTTCACGACAGATGATTTCATCGCTTCCCGCACTTCTTCATTAATCATATCGATCTTTTCATATGTATCTCCTCTTGGGTCCTTGAACGTCCCATACACGAAGGACATAATAGCAGATGTCTCTTCCTCAGCTGTCAACACGGCCCCAAAATCATTACTCCAATTTTGGAACTTTCGGAGTTCCTTGTCACTGTTGAAGTTCAACGAATCATAGATGTAATCGAGAACCTCTTCATCGAATTTGACCTTCTTTTGTTTGACAATATTTTTATACGCCAAAAGGCGTACCATGGCCACTTTATCGCCAACCTTCTTGGCTCTGTCTATTTCCGAGTTGATCTCTCTTATTTCCGAAGAGAGAAGTAGGCTCGTGGACTCTTGGTTTATCTTAATTTGAACCTTCATGTTCTTGTTGTTGAATTAAGATTAACTTATAAAAATACTCTTTTTCGTAAAATCAAATGATTCTGAATTAATACGTAAATTAAGAGTATTGTACCGAAATTGACTTCTCTGAAAATAAATCAGGTCTGAGAAATAAGAACAATATGAATCATCATTGTTCATAATGGTTTAAGAACAAGAAAAAGGACAAAGCAACAAAGCACCGAAAATCAGAATAGATATGGCAACTATCACCAATATGATACCAATGTTTAATGGTATGCAGGAAGACGATCCCAAGCTATTTCTTGAAATAGTTAGAGAAATTCTTTCACAATATTCAATCCCAATTGAAGCATGGGTTGGTCTAGTGAATACAAGATTACAAGGAGAGGCTAAAGGTTGGTGGAAAAGTTATTCCAATTTAGTGCGTAATTGGGCTGAATTTGAAACAGAATTTTTGATGAATTTTGATAATCCTATTTTTGTGTCGTCTTTAAAAACGAAGTTTTACGGACAAGTACATTCACCTGGATCGTCTGTCGATAATTTCATCATATTAAAAACGAAGCTACACCAGAGATTATTTCCATCTGAATCATCGAGTGATATAATACCACATATCATTGAGCTGTTGGATCCAAGAATACGACCGTACATGAGGATGAATCCTCCCAGTTCAATTAAAACATTGAGAAGTATAGCTAGGCAAATCGAATTTGATATTAAAAACATGGGGAAGACTAATGGAAAAATTGGTGAAGATGGGGTCTATCGAAGAAATGGATGTCGTGAGGAAGTGATACAACCAGGTAGAGGCGGTCAACTGCAGGTCTGCTATTCATGTAAGGAACCAGGACATTTCAGTAATCATTGTCCTGCAAAAAACGAGAAAAGGAGTGGTCTGGACAGAGGTCAATCACTCCAGAATTGAAATCCTCGTTAGTGGTATTCGCAGTAAGTAAATCTTCAAATACCTATTCACACAACTCACCAGTGATTCTAATGAAAATTAATGATAGAATTGTTACTGGAATAATAGATACAGCAGCAAATGTTACTTGTATGAGACAAGATATCGCCGAAGAATTAGAAATTCCTATTACCCAAAGAAGAGATATGGATTTAAGATTAGCTATAAAAGGACAGAAAATAAGTTGTCAATCAGAATTTCAAACAACAGCTAGAATTGGACAAATGATCGTGAAAATTAAAGGTTTAATTATACATGATTTAGAGGCGGAATTATTATTAGGCCAAGATTTTCAAGAAGATCAACAGGCAATAATAGACTTTGGAAGTAAATGTGTCACACTAGGAACTAAAATGAGGGAATGTGTGTTATGGTACAAAGGATGCCAGGACACCAGATTTAATGAGATCAATCAATTAACAGAAATAAATGTGTGTTCAGAAGTATCTGAAAAAGAGAAAGGAGAAAGTATTAAGGAGATATAAAAATGTATTTTCAGAAAAATTAGGGGCTGCAAAATCAGGTATCAAACATTCAATAGTGACATTTACTGAAAAGCCTGTTAAATGCCCGACATATCATTATAGTGAAGTAAAAAGGAAGATTTTAAATGAACACATTGACGATATGGAAGCTAGGGGAATCATAGAGAAGAGTGTATCACCATACTCTGCACCTGCTATACTTGTGCCTAAAGGAAACAGTGGGAAATATCGTATGTGCGTAGATTATCGCAAACTCAATGCGCAAACAATAAGTGATTCATTTCCGATGAAGAATATAGAAAATTTATTGAATGAAGTGGCAACTGGAAAATTTTTCACTGCATTAGATTTAGCATCGGGTTTTTGGCAATTACCTTTAGAAGAATCAGCAAAGGCAAAGACGGCATTTACTTCTTCCCGTGGATTATATCAGTTTAAAGTTCTACCATTTGGGTTGAAAAATTCGCCTGCCTCTTTTGAGCGTCTCATGACCGAAGTACTAAGAGATTATTCAGAAACATTTTGTCGATCATACATGGACGACATTTTAATATTTTCTAACACATTCGAAGAACACTTGGTGCATATACATAAAATCTTAGAGAGACTGGATCAGAATGGTTTAACATTGCAATTAAGTAAATGCAAATTTGCATATCAAAAATTAGATTTTTTGGGTCATAGAATTACAGAAACGAAATTGGAAATGCAAGAAAAAACACAGAATTTAATAGATGTGTTTCCAGTACCGAGAAATCTTAAGGAAGTCCAACGTTTTCTTGGTCTTATTCAGTGGTACGGAGGCTTTATATTTGCGAGATCAGATATTTCTGCTCCTTTACATCGGTTGTTGAAAAAAGATGTATCGTTTCGTTGGGGATTAGAAGAGGAAAACGCGTTCAAAGCATTGAAAGAAAAAGTAAGGAGTCCTTCGGAAAGACATCGCCCAGATCGTAACAAGGCATTATACTTACAAACAGATGCTAGCCTCATAGGGTTAGGAGCCGTTTGTTACCAACTAGATGAAAACAAAAGTAGGAAGATAATAGCTTTTGGGAGTAGAAAATTGAATGATAGAGAACAAGGCTATTCAGCGTGTGAACGAGAATGTTTAGCGCTGGTTTGGTCAACAGACAAGTTCAGACCATTGTTGGAAGATAGGCATTTTATTATTCAAACAGATTGTAGAGCTTTAACTTGGTTGAATAATATGAAACTCAAGAATAAGAAAATACATCGATACGCAATGGCTCTAATGAATTTTGATTTTGAAATTGAACATGTTAAAGAAATGTAATAGCAGACTTGTTATCTCGAGAACCAACTAGACCCCCTCTAGATTATGAAATAAATCCTGCTCAAGAAGAAAAGATGATGCCACCAGTTTTGAAGATTGATGATGGAGGAGGAGAATTGAAGATGTACGCTATACAAAATAATAGTTGGTTAAAGAGAGTTAAAGATTGGCAAATGGAAGATTGGTATATCTCAGATGTAAAAGAAAAATTAGTAAATGAGAGAAATCACGAAGCAATAAATAATAACTCCAAGATTAATGACGAAGGAATAGTAATGAAAAAAATTGGAGATGAAGAATCGAAACCAATTATTCCATCATCACGTGTGGTAGAAATTCTAGAAGAGTTCCATGATGGAAATTATGCCGGACATCCGGGTCGCAAAGAAACAGAAAGAGCGATCAAAGAAAGATTTACGTGGAAAGGAATGACCCAAGACATCAAGTCATATATAAATTCATGTGTAGTGTGTCAAAGTAGGAAGGCGTATCATGGCAAGTCGAAAGGTATGTTAAAACCACACACAGCTGAATATCCAGGGGAGATATTGAGTTTGGATATAATGGGACCTTACACACGTTCAAATAAAGGAAAACGATACATTCTAACAATCACAGATCAACATAGTAAATGGGTGGAAGCATTTGCGTTAACTAAGGCTACCACTAGCAAAATTATTTTCGCCTTGGAAAATGATTTTTTTCCCATACCTCTACTTATTAACTCTTTTTGGTTAGTCTTAACTTTTGTGGTTATGGTCTTTTTGATTACACCGCTGTTGCATGCTAAATTTCCTGCTCCAAGATCGCATATACTAATTCTAGGGCTTCTACTGACAACACCACAATGGATATGAATGCCTTGAGCCGTCATAAATAACTTCCCACTCATTCCATTTTCCCATGTGCCTTCAATCCTTAAATTAATTAACTTTTCAGCAATCTGTCTTTGTATCGTACCACTGATAATTACGTCTCCCACAACCAAACAATCATCACTTACATTAACACAATGTTTTGCTGTTTTAATTGTGTCTCCGATTCTTGAGGCATAAAATGTCTTACCAGTACTTGTGATTACAATCGAATTTACTTGATTCACTACATTTTTAAGTTCCTGCAAGTCGATCTTCCCTTTCGAGTGACGTTCAAATGAATGTTGTTCATGTGGCCAAATTTCTGCTATATCTAACGCAATCCTGGAATAGTTCTCACTGTCCTCTGTCACGATGCCAGTCGCAGCAGCTCTCATAATTAATTTGATTTTGTTGAACCAACGCAAAGTAACAATTAATATTCCAAAATTAGTGTTGATATATAGGAGATTTATCAAAATAACGGTCTCTATGCAAGTCACAATTGTGCAAACTAACACAAATTTTAGCCTAATCGTGTCTCTTATATTCATGACTTTTTGTACGACAAATCTGTTCAGATAAGCAGCATTGTGATCGACAAGTGACAGTAAATTTAATAAGTTGAATATTACTGCATAAGCTGGGCTTAGGTCTATATTCGCCATGATATAAGATACAAATACCTGACAGATAAATGCTATCTTTGCGACAAGTCTAAGAGTATGTATGACCGTTACATCGTCCGAAACGAAGCTAAATAAAACTGCTAGTAAAGCTATAAAGTTTCCGATCTTGACTGCATAATTTGTGGTAGTAAGTTCTTCTTCGTCTAACTCATTTAATATTGAAAGATTTCCAGAGAATTCTTCACAATATGAATCTTCAATTTTTGCTATGTTTTTGCATTCTTTTAAAACTTTTCCTATTGAGCAATAGTTAGATCTTTGGTGGTTAAATCCCTGATTTGGTGAAGGGTGATCTGCTAAATAATCAATTTTTTTTTGCTCTTGCAACCGGCAAAAGAACCACTGCTGCAATGCATCCTCCTACAATTAAGAATGGCAATCTGATTTGTGTTGGAAGTTGCAGAGCTAATAAAATAGTTAAAGAGAGGTATTACTGTTAATAGCACGTATTTAAAGATAGATTTAAATATGTAGTTATAAGGTGAAAATATGTTCAGAAATCCTAAATTTAATCCTCCGAAAGTTTGTTCAACCTTTGCCACAATAGTTTCAACAATTGTAACATAACTCAGGTTCCAATTTCTATTTAAGTTTCCGATAGAAAAATTTTCGTTTCTACCTTCACGACCTTCAATAATTAGATTGTCTTTATTATAAAATGAGCATAGTAATTTTATATAGGCAGTACCATGTTTCATAACTAAGTTATTAGACCCAACAATCGAACATTTGTTTGCTCTTACTGATATTTTGCATTCATCATTAGAGTCGGTTCTGATTACAATCTTTGAATAAGCAAAATTGCCATTGACACCTCTAGTTATTTCTCCAATAGATAATTCATTCACATCACATGTTTGAAGCCCTGACACAGTCGGTCTATCTGCGACAACGATTGTAGCTCTGCCCTGAACTTCATTATCTAATTCAGAACCCGCTTTGTCACTAACTAAATTTGGCTTTCTATCTAAGTTCATAAGTTTGTCCAAAGGTTGTACGTTGTCACTGTTTAACAAAGATTTTAGTATTGGTTCGGAATGAATGAATATTAGGGTTTTGAGGCGCATCGACAGCGAGGTCATTTAGCGCCTGTCAAAATAAGTTGCAACAAAAGGTGAAAAGTGTGATATAAATGTGGAAGTGAAATTTAGATGATATAAATGTGGAAGTGAAATTTAGATGAGAGAACCTCAATATATATTAAACTAAGACTAAACTATGTCTAAAGTGTCTAAAGACGTTATACACTAATTTGTTAAAACCGAACATGTGTGTGCTGTAAAGGGTCACACCCATGGGACTAGGATAAGAACGTTTTACTACTTGTTCTCAGTTCAAACTCGCACTCAAATAGGAGTGGAGGAACGACAAACCATAATGAATATATGTTGAAATATGGTTAGGTTTAAAATATTCCTGATGTCTATCACAGCCGATTTCGATACGACACCCATTTTGCTTCACCGATAATTTCCAGCAATCATGGGCTCCTACAGTCAAGTTAAATTGTACGCTTGCATAAACGCATATATTTTGTAGGACTAGTTCATTCAGTAGACCATACCAAGAATCCTGATATTTCATGATATATGTAGGCGCTTGGGATTCAATAACATTGAAGTTACTAACAGTAATCGCATCACTTGAATAGTCGGAGCTCGGAGTGATCAATATTTCCTTGGCTCCTACCTCAGTTTTATATGTGATCTTCATTTTTCGACTTGTTATTGAGCTGAGTTTGAATAATTCGGCCGGGTCTGAAGGTTTTAAGCATATTTTTGTCCTAATGTACAATAAACCTCCTGTTCCGCAATTCGTGCCGGTCCATGGCAAAGACATAGCTGACGTATTAAAGTAACGGGAGACTACATAATCTGTAGGACAATTGAGTTGTTTTTGGTAGATACTACTTCCCATTCCCATGGGACACTCATAATCATGAACTTCCATTATGTCAAGCATTCCAGGTAGGTAACCAACGGGCGTGTAGAAATGCCGCTCTTTTATTTCATTAATAATTACCGTTGAATTTCCCACAGTGAAGCAATCTGCAGCATGCAAGTTGCCGTCGACCTTAAACATGTCCAATGTTCTGGATTTGTAAACCCTGGTGTTGGCACTAACCCATGCATCGACATGACACTCTCCATGTATCATGGGTGTGATTAAAAGTAAGAAGACAAGCACGCCACTAAGAATCCCAACATTAAACGCAAGAATCAAAGATATAGTGATCGTAATTATTATCTTCATTATTGTGTTGACATGGCTATTGTCAACAATGCGTTCTTTCTGAATGAAACGGTGTTCTACATTACAATTTGTGCATATTTTGCTTCTGTAGTGGGTTATCGGAACATTAAGGGTTTCTTTCAAACACGGTTAGTAAATCATACTGAGTCCACCACGTACATAAGCATATACTATACTTTATGTACCTACGCATTCAATTGTGTTACCCAATCCCTCATCACTCCTGCCAATTCCGTTGTTAGACATTCTGTATTACGGATTACTAGATTTAGAAGTCTAATGTCTGGGCAGTTGGTGTACACTTCAATAGTTGCAAACCCAGAGACATCTGAGTCAGAGATCTCCTCGATGTCCACAACCAGTGTGGGAGTTACTATCTTGAATCTAATATCAGTAACACCCCACAATACACGAAGCATTTTTAATCGGTCAACTCCTGTTGAGTTGTGCCCCCTAATTGTAAGTTCTGGCATAACTAGTGACTCAGGCCAGTAGTGGAATTGCCATATTATCTCCTCCACTAGTTTTTTCTTCGTCGGACTGAACACAAATCCTCCAATATTAACAACGTGTCTGTAGATACTATCGACGTGGAATATTGAGTACAGTATAGTGCCCCAGAGACGTTCATATCTGAATAAGAATGGTTCATCTCTCATGAGTTCCACCCAGATATGGCAAACCTTTGAGCTTGTAGTATTGCCAGTCTCTCCTCTATGATTGAGTACCTCGAGTACTATGTTCTTGAAATCAATGTCGTGTTTTGTCCTTTCAGTACTGTCCTTCCTCTTATCTTGTATGCCTCGTTCAAATCTTCTATATCTGAAATATCATCTAATTTTCCAATATTAATTTTTTCAATTTTGTCTAATTCTTCGTTATAACAGATACGAATTCGTTCATCTCCCATACAATTTTCTGCATTTGTAAGTTTTAAACCACAATAAACACCGTGACTTACACTAATGGCCAGTTTATTAAGCTCTGTTTCGTTGCGTCTGTCCAATACTGATTCGATTTTTTTTGACAATTCGAGAGTCTCACTAGCAACTCTCATAGCAGTGTTCATCTCATTAATGGTAGCAGGAACACTGTCTTCGTTCTGAACTGCTTCCACATATATTTTCTTTTCAATCCTTTTCAAGACACCCCTGAGTGTTATAAGAGTTCCTGACATGGATTGAATTTTTTGAAATATTAAAGTAATTGTCTGTGCGTTATCCCTTCGAATTTTCTTCAGAGCTATAGCGCTTTCACTCAATGCTTCTATTGAAGCACTGACCTTAACCTGTAAATCAATAATAGTGTTTTTGTTAGCCTGTGCTTGAATATAGGTTCTGTTTAAATTTTCTGCCAGCTCCTCAACGGGGCTGCCTGTAATTCCCACTAAGACTCCTAATATTTCTTTCGCAACTGCAAATGTTTCTATCAAATCGTTTAATGTTTCAACCTTCCGCCCCAAGTGGTCCTTCACTTTACTCAATTTGCTGTCAGGCATGTCTGCTGTAAGTTGATACAATTGATTTAAAGTTGCTAGCTCAAGCTCTATCGATCCAGTAAAGTGAACCACCTTTTCAAGGAAATCCCTCATTTGCATTTCATTGATAGATGTTTCACTTCTTAGGGTTGCGATAGCAATAGTTAAATCCTCGAATGTGTTGTGTTCTTTTTTTAAGTTGAATAGCTCTTTAATCTTTATTATCGTATTTTCATATATTTTTGGGTATTTTGTGTTCAAATAATTCAAATAACTCGCATCTAAAACTACCACATCTTGATTCTTAAAAACTGAGCTTGGACAATTGTCTGCTAGTGTTATCGCGTGCTTGTGTGACCCCACCTTTACGCAACTTGCAACCGCTTTCCCGACCTGTGTTATTTTTGTTGGACCCGCATATATTCCGGAAAACATCGTCATGATTAATAGGACTATTTCTAACGCATGATATTTTCTATGCCCTACTGAATGTTCTATGGTCGCTACCGGACAATCAAGTCTGATATGACTTATTTCAACCCCGTTGCGTGTATGAACAATCCTAGATTTATTTTTTGATCCGAATACAGTAATTATAGTTTCACCGGAATTTATTTTCTGAGCACTTAATGCTTTAGTTTTGATTTCTTGATAATTTCCTTGATTTCTTCCATATATTGAGTCTATGCCATTCCATTCCTTAAATTCTACATGATCGACATCTTGTATGTGTCCACTGATTTTAGACGGTCCTGAAACCACATATCTTTTCTTGTCAATGGACTTGGTAACAACCGAAATATACTCTCTTCCCTGATCAATATACCTTATTGGGGTTCCAGATTTTAAATTTTCATCAGTTTCAAAGGTTTTAAGTTTCCCCCATATAAAAAGTCTTTCATGTAGATGGAACGATAAAGCCTCTCCATTTGTAAGAAATTCTTCTTCATTCACACTTATTTTCTCCCCAACATAACCTGGCACAGATTTACTTTCCAAATCAGGGTAATGATGCAATTCGGCATTGTATTTTGTCATATGTAAAGCTTGTGAATGTTTCTTGTTGCACATCTCATATTTCTTTGTGCAATCTTCACTCTCTTCAATTGTTGATGAATTGGAAATAATAGAATATTGTTCCCCATCTTTAGATTGAGTCAGAACAGAAACGAGGCAATGATTCTGAAAGATCGGGGTGCCGGAAACCAGATGCATGTCGCTACAATTAAAGCTTGGGACTATGCTGTAGATGGTTCTTTTACCACAATCATCTATACAGTCTTCATACATTACTATGGGGACCGGATTGATGTTGTAATTTTTTCTCATAATTTGATTAGTTTGTTTGTTCCGTCCGATTATTGTGATAGGTTTTGTTGAGTCAAGGTTTTCATTAAATTTCCCTTTTATATCTACGTAGGTTACTTCTTCAATTCGACGCATATTAGGGTCACAATGACTAACTCTGACACCTTGTATTTCATTATGTGTTTCTCTGTTTTGAATTTTGATAGAGTTTTCCACGAGAGAGAACCCGTATTCACTTGTATTTCCTGTTTCACTTGTCACTTCTTGCAATCTTTCAACTTTCTTTACTGACTCTCTCGTTAACCCTCTCGGAGTTTTAACACTCACTGTGTTTGGTTCATTCGATATATTACGTAGTTTTAGTTTTTTTAGACAATCGTCAATAATACTCGAAATTGATTCATTCGGCTTTTTAACTTCCTTGGGTTTATTTTTCGTTACCTTTATCCTTTCCATCATTACATTTTGGTCAAACTTCTTCTTGTCACAATTTTTGTTATGTGTTGTGTTTAATTCTTTCTGACATTGTGACAGTTGACTTTTGCCATCAACTATCTTGGCACGACAATTTTCTCTGATTTGCTTTGCATATCCATATAATGTAAGCCCATTTTTTTGTTTAACTTACTTTGGCTGTAAGGCTTATTAAACTTTGCGAATTTCGAATTTTTCTCACTGCCAAAGAAAGCGTCTACAGCCTCTCTGGCAATCGCACCAATTTCTGTAACAACTGCGTAACCTAGGGTAGAATTCGCCATTAAACTCCTACCTTTATTTCGAGTGATGTATGGCTTTTCATTAATAATTTTAAGCCAGTCACTGTGCGGCACACTTTGCTCGTGTTTTGGTGCCTGCGTCCAAACCGGTGGTCTCGAGAACTTAATTGGCTTGCTTTCTCTTTTTCTCTCTTCCTGATTTTTCTTATTGCGTTCAATTCTAGTCAAGTCTCTAATCTTCTTATTTCTGGCTACCTGAGCTCGTGATTGCCTGAGTCTTTTCATTTCAATCTCTCTTGCTAATTTAGATTGATCTTTATTGACGTTATAGTCGAATGATTCACAGATTTTCATCTCCTTTTTTAGAGTTCTTCCGTGATTTTTAGTCGCATGTCCTTGCCTCTTTATCCAGACACTAGTACATGCTTTCCCCGCTTTATCTTCTGTCTCGATTTTGGAATAGCTCAATCGCTCCATCAGTTCATTCTGTTTAGCTAGCAGAATGTTGTAGTTTCTCTCAAATTTTCTCTCTTCCCGTTCGTTCTTTCCGGTACCGAGTTTTTGACATGCTTCCATGAAATCACTGAAAAGGGTGTCACGCCTATTAACATAGACCTTCTCATGATACATCTTTTCATTTTGGTATTTTATCTCAAATTTTTTTCTCTCCTGTTTAATCTGTGATTTCTCTCCAATGAAATTCCCCTTGACGTATTTGAGGTGGTCTACATCACTCAATTTGGTATTGTTGATGTTCCAAAAGTAATTTTTATATTTTTGATTGTCAAAAACGCGGGATTCTGATTTTAGTTCCCTCAATAACTCATAGAGGTCTCTGAGGGACACTTTCTCCTTTTCTGACTTAACGATATTTTTCATCGCGATCAAGCGGGATATGTAGTATTTGTTCACGACAGATGATTTCATCGCTTCCCGCACTTCTTCATTAATCATATCGATCTTTTCATATGTATCTCCTCTTGGGTCCTTGAACGTCCCATACACGAAGGACATAATAGCAGATGTCTCTTCCTCAGCTGTCAACACGGCCCCAAAATCATTACTCCAATTTTGGAACTTTCGGAGTTCCTTGTCACTGTTGAAGTTCAACGAATCATAGATGTAATCGAGAACCTCTTCATCGAATTTGACCTTCTTTTGTTTGACAATATTTTTATACGCCAAAAGGCGTACCATGGCCACTTTATCGCCAACCTTCTTGGCTCTGTCTATTTCCGAGTTGATCTCTCTTATTTCCGAAGAGAGAAGTAGGCTCGTGGACTCTTGGTTTATCTTAATTTGAACCTTCATGTTCTTGTTGTTGAATTAAGATTAACTTATAAAAATACTCTTTTTCGTAAAATCAAATGATTCTGAATTAATACGTAAATTAAGAGTATTGTACCGAAATTGACTTCTCTGAAAATAAATCAGGTCTGAGAAATAAGAACAATATGAATCATCATTGTTCATAATGGTTTAAGAACAAGAAAAAGGACAAAGCAACAAAGCACCGAAAATCAGAATAGATATGGCAACTATCACCAATATGATACCAATGTTTAATGGTATGCAGGAAGACGATCCCAAGCTATTTCTTGAAATAGTTAGAGAAATTCTTTCACAATATTCAATCCCAATTGAAGCATGGGTTGGTCTAGTGAATACAAGATTACAAGGAGAGGCTAAAGGTTGGTGGAAAAGTTATTCCAATTTAGTGCGTAATTGGGCTGAATTTGAAACAGAATTTTTGATGAATTTTGATAATCCTATTTTTGTGTCGTCTTTAAAAACGAAGTTTTACGGACAAGTACATTCACCTGGATCGTCTGTCGATAATTTCATCATATTAAAAACGAAGCTACACCAGAGATTATTTCCATCTGAATCATCGAGTGATATAATACCACATATCATTGAGCTGTTGGATCCAAGAATACGACCGTACATGAGGATGAATCCTCCCAGTTCAATTAAAACATTGAGAAGTATAGCTAGGCAAATCGAATTTGATATTAAAAACATGGGGAAGACTAATGGAAAAATTGGTGAAGATGGGGTCTATCGAAGAAATGGATGTCGTGAGGAAGTGATACAACCAGGTAGAGGCGGTCAACTGCAGGTCTGCTATTCATGTAAGGAACCAGGACATTTCAGTAATCATTGTCCTGCAAAAAACGAGAAAAGGAGTGGTCTGGACAGAGGTCAATCACTCCAGAATTGAAATCCTCGTTAGTGGTATTCGCAGTAAGTAAATCTTCAAATACCTATTCACACAACTCACCAGTGATTCTAATGAAAATTAATGATAGAATTGTTACTGGAATAATAGATACAGCAGCAAATGTTACTTGTATGAGACAAGATATCGCCGAAGAATTAGAAATTCCTATTACCCAAAGAAGAGATATGGATTTAAGATTAGCTATAAAAGGACAGAAAATAAGTTGTCAATCAGAATTTCAAACAACAGCTAGAATTGGACAAATGATCGTGAAAATTAAAGGTTTAATTATACATGATTTAGAGGCGGAATTATTATTAGGCCAAGATTTTCAAGAAGATCAACAGGCAATAATAGACTTTGGAAGTAAATGTGTCACACTAGGAACTAAAATGAGGGAATGTGTGTTATGGTACAAAGGATGCCAGGACACCAGATTTAATGAGATCAATCAATTAACAGAAATAAATGTGTGTTCAGAAGTATCTGAAAAAGAGAAAGGAGAAAGTATTAAGGAGATATAAAAATGTATTTTCAGAAAAATTAGGGGCTGCAAAATCAGGTATCAAACATTCAATAGTGACATTTACTGAAAAGCCTGTTAAATGCCCGACATATCATTATAGTGAAGTAAAAAGGAAGATTTTAAATGAACACATTGACGATATGGAAGCTAGGGGAATCATAGAGAAGAGTGTATCACCATACTCTGCACCTGCTATACTTGTGCCTAAAGGAAACAGTGGGAAATATCGTATGTGCGTAGATTATCGCAAACTCAATGCGCAAACAATAAGTGATTCATTTCCGATGAAGAATATAGAAAATTTATTGAATGAAGTGGCAACTGGAAAATTTTTCACTGCATTAGATTTAGCATCGGGTTTTTGGCAATTACCTTTAGAAGAATCAGCAAAGGCAAAGACGGCATTTACTTCTTCCCGTGGATTATATCAGTTTAAAGTTCTACCATTTGGGTTGAAAAATTCGCCTGCCTCTTTTGAGCGTCTCATGACCGAAGTACTAAGAGATTATTCAGAAACATTTTGTCGATCATACATGGACGACATTTTAATATTTTCTAACACATTCGAAGAACACTTGGTGCATATACATAAAATCTTAGAGAGACTGGATCAGAATGGTTTAACATTGCAATTAAGTAAATGCAAATTTGCATATCAAAAATTAGATTTTTTGGGTCATAGAATTACAGAAACGAAATTGGAAATGCAAGAAAAAACACAGAATTTAATAGATGTGTTTCCAGTACCGAGAAATCTTAAGGAAGTCCAACGTTTTCTTGGTCTTATTCAGTGGTACGGAGGCTTTATATTTGCGAGATCAGATATTTCTGCTCCTTTACATCGGTTGTTGAAAAAAGATGTATCGTTTCGTTGGGGATTAGAAGAGGAAAACGCGTTCAAAGCATTGAAAGAAAAAGTAAGGAGTCCTTCGGAAAGACATCGCCCAGATCGTAACAAGGCATTATACTTACAAACAGATGCTAGCCTCATAGGGTTAGGAGCCGTTTGTTACCAACTAGATGAAAACAAAAGTAGGAAGATAATAGCTTTTGGGAGTAGAAAATTGAATGATAGAGAACAAGGCTATTCAGCGTGTGAACGAGAATGTTTAGCGCTGGTTTGGTCAACAGACAAGTTCAGACCATTGTTGGAAGATAGGCATTTTATTATTCAAACAGATTGTAGAGCTTTAACTTGGTTGAATAATATGAAACTCAAGAATAAGAAAATACATCGATACGCAATGGCTCTAATGAATTTTGATTTTGAAATTGAACATGTTAAAGAAATGTAATAGCAGACTTGTTATCTCGAGAACCAACTAGACCCCCTCTAGATTATGAAATAAATCCTGCTCAAGAAGAAAAGATGATGCCACCAGTTTTGAAGATTGATGATGGAGGAGGAGAATTGAAGATGTACGCTATACAAAATAATAGTTGGTTAAAGAGAGTTAAAGATTGGCAAATGGAAGATTGGTATATCTCAGATGTAAAAGAAAAATTAGTAAATGAGAGAAATCACGAAGCAATAAATAATAACTCCAAGATTAATGACGAAGGAATAGTAATGAAAAAAATTGGAGATGAAGAATCGAAACCAATTATTCCATCATCACGTGTGGTAGAAATTCTAGAAGAGTTCCATGATGGAAATTATGCCGGACATCCGGGTCGCAAAGAAACAGAAAGAGCGATCAAAGAAAGATTTACGTGGAAAGGAATGACCCAAGACATCAAGTCATATATAAATTCATGTGTAGTGTGTCAAAGTAGGAAGGCGTATCATGGCAAGTCGAAAGGTATGTTAAAACCACACACAGCTGAATATCCAGGGGAGATATTGAGTTTGGATATAATGGGACCTTACACACGTTCAAATAAAGGAAAACGATACATTCTAACAATCACAGATCAACATAGTAAATGGGTGGAAGCATTTGCGTTAACTAAGGCTACCACTAGCAAAATTATTTTCGCCTTGGAAAATGATTTTTTTCCCATACCTCTACTTATTAACTCTTTTTGGTTAGTCTTAACTTTTGTGGTTATGGTCTTTTTGATTACACCGCTGTTGCATGCTAAATTTCCTGCTCCAAGATCGCATATACTAATTCTAGGGCTTCTACTGACAACACCACAATGGATATGAATGCCTTGAGCCGTCATAAATAACTTCCCACTCATTCCATTTTCCCATGTGCCTTCAATCCTTAAATTAATTAACTTTTCAGCAATCTGTCTTTGTATCGTACCACTGATAATTACGTCTCCCACAACCAAACAATCATCACTTACATTAACACAATGTTTTGCTGTTTTAATTGTGTCTCCGATTCTTGAGGCATAAAATGTCTTACCAGTACTTGTGATTACAATCGAATTTACTTGATTCACTACATTTTTAAGTTCCTGCAAGTCGATCTTCCCTTTCGAGTGACGTTCAAATGAATGTTGTTCATGTGGCCAAATTTCTGCTATATCTAACGCAATCCTGGAATAGTTCTCACTGTCCTCTGTCACGATGCCAGTCGCAGCAGCTCTCATAATTAATTTGATTTTGTTGAACCAACGCAAAGTAACAATTAATATTCCAAAATTAGTGTTGATATATAGGAGATTTATCAAAATAACGGTCTCTATGCAAGTCACAATTGTGCAAACTAACACAAATTTTAGCCTAATCGTGTCTCTTATATTCATGACTTTTTGTACGACAAATCTGTTCAGATAAGCAGCATTGTGATCGACAAGTGACAGTAAATTTAATAAGTTGAATATTACTGCATAAGCTGGGCTTAGGTCTATATTCGCCATGATATAAGATACAAATACCTGACAGATAAATGCTATCTTTGCGACAAGTCTAAGAGTATGTATGACCGTTACATCGTCCGAAACGAAGCTAAATAAAACTGCTAGTAAAGCTATAAAGTTTCCGATCTTGACTGCATAATTTGTGGTAGTAAGTTCTTCTTCGTCTAACTCATTTAATATTGAAAGATTTCCAGAGAATTCTTCACAATATGAATCTTCAATTTTTGCTATGTTTTTGCATTCTTTTAAAACTTTTCCTATTGAGCAATAGTTAGATCTTTGGTGGTTAAATCCCTGATTTGGTGAAGGGTGATCTGCTAAATAATCAATTTTTTTTTGCTCTTGCAACCGGCAAAAGAACCACTGCTGCAATGCATCCTCCTACAATTAAGAATGGCAATCTGATTTGTGTTGGAAGTTGCAGAGCTAATAAAATAGTTAAAGAGAGGTATTACTGTTAATAGCACGTATTTAAAGATAGATTTAAATATGTAGTTATAAGGTGAAAATATGTTCAGAAATCCTAAATTTAATCCTCCGAAAGTTTGTTCAACCTTTGCCACAATAGTTTCAACAATTGTAACATAACTCAGGTTCCAATTTCTATTTAAGTTTCCGATAGAAAAATTTTCGTTTCTACCTTCACGACCTTCAATAATTAGATTGTCTTTATTATAAAATGAGCATAGTAATTTTATATAGGCAGTACCATGTTTCATAACTAAGTTATTAGACCCAACAATCGAACATTTGTTTGCTCTTACTGATATTTTGCATTCATCATTAGAGTCGGTTCTGATTACAATCTTTGAATAAGCAAAATTGCCATTGACACCTCTAGTTATTTCTCCAATAGATAATTCATTCACATCACATGTTTGAAGCCCTGACACAGTCGGTCTATCTGCGACAACGATTGTAGCTCTGCCCTGAACTTCATTATCTAATTCAGAACCCGCTTTGTCACTAACTAAATTTGGCTTTCTATCTAAGTTCATAAGTTTGTCCAAAGGTTGTACGTTGTCACTGTTTAACAAAGATTTTAGTATTGGTTCGGAATGAATGAATATTAGGGTTTTGAGGCGCATCGACAGCGAGGTCATTTAGCGCCTGTCAAAATAAGTTGCAACAAAAGGTGAAAAGTGTGATATAAATGTGGAAGTGAAATTTAGATGATATAAATGTGGAAGTGAAATTTAGATGAGAGAACCTCAATATATATTAAACTAAGACTAAACTATGTCTAAAGTGTCTAAAGACGTTATACACTAATTTGTTAAAACCGAACATGTGTGTGCTGTAAAGGGTCACACCCATGGGACTAGGATGAGAACGTTTTACTACTTGTTCTCAGTTCAAACTCGCACTCAAATAGGAGTGGAGGAACGACAAACCATAATGAATATATGTTGAAATATGGTTAGGTTTAAAATATTCCTGATGTCTATCACAGCCGATTTCGATACGACACCCATTTTGCTTCACCGATAATTTCCAGCAATCATGGGCTCCTACAGTCAAGTTAAATTGTACGCTTGCATAAACGCATATATTTTGTAGGACTAGTTCATTCAGTAGACCATACCAAGAATCCTGATATTTCATGATATATGTAGGCGCTTGGGATTCAATAACATTGAAGTTACTAACAGTAATCGCATCACTTGAATAGTCGGAGCTCGGAGTGATCAATATTTCCTTGGCTCCTACCTCAGTTTTATATGTGATCTTCATTTTTCGACTTGTTATTGAGCTGAGTTTGAATAATTCGGCCGGGTCTGAAGGTTTTAAGCATATTTTTGTCCTAATGTACAATAAACCTCCTGTTCCGCAATTCGTGCCGGTCCATGGCAAAGACATAGCTGACGTATTAAAGTAACGGGAGACTACATAATCTGTAGGACAATTGAGTTGTTTTTGGTAGATACTACTTCCCATTCCCATGGGACACTCATAATCATGAACTTCCATTATGTCAAGCATTCCAGGTAGGTAACCAACGGGCGTGTAGAAATGCCGCTCTTTTATTTCATTAATAATTACCGTTGAATTTCCCACAGTGAAGCAATCTGCAGCATGCAAGTTGCCGTCGACCTTAAACATGTCCAATGTTCTGGATTTGTAAACCCTGGTGTTGGCACTAACCCATGCATCGACATGACACTCTCCATGTATCATGGGTGTGATTAAAAGTAAGAAGACAAGCACGCCACTAAGAATCCCAACATTAAACGCAAGAATCAAAGATATAGTGATCGTAATTATTATCTTCATTATTGTGTTGACATGGCTATTGTCAACAATGCGTTCTTTCTGAATGAAACGGTGTTCTACATTACAATTTGTGCATATTTTGCTTCTGTAGTGGGTTATCGGAACATTAAGGGTTTCTTTCAAACACGGTTAGTAAATCATACTGAGTCCACCACGTACATAAGCATATACTATACTTTATGTACCTACGCATTCAATTGTGTTACCCAATCCCTCATCACTCCTGCCAATTCCGTTGTTAGACATTCTGTATTACGGATTACTAGATTTAGAAGTCTAATGTCTGGGCAGTTGGTGTACACTTCAATAGTTGCAAACCCAGAGACATCTGAGTCAGAGATCTCCTCGATGTCCACAACCAGTGTGGGAGTTACTATCTTGAATCTAATATCAGTAACACCCCACAATACACGAAGCATTTTTAATCGGTCAACTCCTGTTGAGTTGTGCCCCCTAATTGTAAGTTCTGGCATAACTAGTGACTCAGGCCAGTAGTGGAATTGCCATATTATCTCCTCCACTAGTTTTTTCTTCGTCGGACTGAACACAAATCCTCCAATATTAACAACGTGTCTGTAGATACTATCGACGTGGAATATTGAGTACAGTATAGTGCCCCAGAGACGTTCATATCTGAATAAGAATGGTTCATCTCTCATGAGTTCCACCCAGATATGGCAAACCTTTGAGCTTGTAGTATTGCCAGTCTCTCCTCTATGATTGAGTACCTCGAGTACTATGTTCTTGAAATCAATGTCGTGTTTTGTCCTTTCAGTACTGTCCTTCCTCTTATCTTGTATGCCTCGTTCAAATCTTCTATATCTGAAATATCATCTAATTTTCCAATATTAATTTTTTCAATTTTGTCTAATTCTTCGTTATAACAGATACGAATTCGTTCATCTCCCATACAATTTTCTGCATTTGTAAGTTTTAAACCACAATAAACACCGTGACTTACACTAATGGCCAGTTTATTAAGCTCTGTTTCGTTGCGTCTGTCCAATACTGATTCGATTTTTTTTGACAATTCGAGAGTCTCACTAGCAACTCTCATAGCAGTGTTCATCTCATTAATGGTAGCAGGAACACTGTCTTCGTTCTGAACTGCTTCCACATATATTTTCTTTTCAATCCTTTTCAAGACACCCCTGAGTGTTATAAGAGTTCCTGACATGGATTGAATTTTTTGAAATATTAAAGTAATTGTCTGTGCGTTATCCCTTCGAATTTTCTTCAGAGCTATAGCGCTTTCACTCAATGCTTCTATTGAAGCACTGACCTTAACCTGTAAATCAATAATAGTGTTTTTGTTAGCCTGTGCTTGAATATAGGTTCTGTTTAAATTTTCTGCCAGCTCCTCAACGGGGCTGCCTGTAATTCCCACTAAGACTCCTAATATTTCTTTCGCAACTGCAAATGTTTCTATCAAATCGTTTAATGTTTCAACCTTCCGCCCCAAGTGGTCCTTCACTTTACTCAATTTGCTGTCAGGCATGTCTGCTGTAAGTTGATACAATTGATTTAAAGTTGCTAGCTCAAGCTCTATCGATCCAGTAAAGTGAACCACCTTTTCAAGGAAATCCCTCATTTGCATTTCATTGATAGATGTTTCACTTCTTAGGGTTGCGATAGCAATAGTTAAATCCTCGAATGTGTTGTGTTCTTTTTTTAAGTTGAATAGCTCTTTAATCTTTATTATCGTATTTTCATATATTTTTGGGTATTTTGTGTTCAAATAATTCAAATAACTCGCATCTAAAACTACCACATCTTGATTCTTAAAAACTGAGCTTGGACAATTGTCTGCTAGTGTTATCGCGTGCTTGTGTGACCCCACCTTTACGCAACTTGCAACCGCTTTCCCGACCTGTGTTATTTTTGTTGGACCCGCATATATTCCGGAAAACATCGTCATGATTAATAGGACTATTTCTAACGCATGATATTTTCTATGCCCTACTGAATGTTCTATGGTCGCTACCGGACAATCAAGTCTGATATGACTTATTTCAACCCCGTTGCGTGTATGAACAATCCTAGATTTATTTTTTGATCCGAATACAGTAATTATAGTTTCACCGGAATTTATTTTCTGAGCACTTAATGCTTTAGTTTTGATTTCTTGATAATTTCCTTGATTTCTTCCATATATTGAGTCTATGCCATTCCATTCCTTAAATTCTACATGATCGACATCTTGTATGTGTCCACTGATTTTAGACGGTCCTGAAACCACATATCTTTTCTTGTCAATGGACTTGGTAACAACCGAAATATACTCTCTTCCCTGATCAATATACCTTATTGGGGTTCCAGATTTTAAATTTTCATCAGTTTCAAAGGTTTTAAGTTTCCCCCATATAAAAAGTCTTTCATGTAGATGGAACGATAAAGCCTCTCCATTTGTAAGAAATTCTTCTTCATTCACACTTATTTTCTCCCCAACATAACCTGGCACAGATTTACTTTCCAAATCAGGGTAATGATGCAATTCGGCATTGTATTTTGTCATATGTAAAGCTTGTGAATGTTTCTTGTTGCACATCTCATATTTCTTTGTGCAATCTTCACTCTCTTCAATTGTTGATGAATTGGAAATAATAGAATATTGTTCCCCATCTTTAGATTGAGTCAGAACAGAAACGAGGCAATGATTCTGAAAGATCGGGGTGCCGGAAACCAGATGCATGTCGCTACAATTAAAGCTTGGGACTATGCTGTAGATGGTTCTTTTACCACAATCATCTATACAGTCTTCATACATTACTATGGGGACCGGATTGATGTTGTAATTTTTTCTCATAATTTGATTAGTTTGTTTGTTCCGTCCGATTATTGTGATAGGTTTTGTTGAGTCAAGGTTTTCATTAAATTTCCCTTTTATATCTACGTAGGTTACTTCTTCAATTCGACGCATATTAGGGTCACAATGACTAACTCTGACACCTTGTATTTCATTATGTGTTTCTCTGTTTTGAATTTTGATAGAGTTTTCCACGAGAGAGAACCCGTATTCACTTGTATTTCCTGTTTCACTTGTCACTTCTTGCAATCTTTCAACTTTCTTTACTGACTCTCTCGTTAACCCTCTCGGAGTTTTAACACTCACTGTGTTTGGTT